>QOCX01000515.1:103726-138995 GCA_005959815.1 Sarcophaga bullata
TAAATAAACAAAATAAATGCGTATAGTTTTAATTGAACAATTAAAATAATTATTATAATATATTCTATCATTTCATATTTATTATAATTGTTCCTCATTCATTATTATTTGTATTTGTTTGTTTGTATTTATTTATTTATTAATTTTTTTTTTGTTTGAATTTATAAATTTTATTGATATGCTCAAAGGAAGGAAGGAAGGAAGGAATAATACAAACCATAATCATACAATGGTGATGGGCACAGATCACAAACCGTACGGTATTAGAAAACAATTTAAGTTACCGCTACACGTTCGGGAAAATAAATCTGGAAACTCATAATAGAAGAAGAGGAAGAAATCTATAACGGATTTGAAAGTATTACTGGGTTTTTCTAATTAAAAATAATACTCTTAGCCGTTTAAAATTTAAATTTTACAAAAAAAAAAAAAAAAAAAAAAAAATCTCTTCTCCGAATAATGCAATGAAGAATTATTGACAAAAAAAATATGGCATTTCATATTTATATGGTGGGATACTTTTAATTTACGTAACCGTAGAGTTAAAATTAAAATAACTTTTTTTAACCGAATATCGTTATTAAAGAACATATTAATTTAATTCTTAAAGTTCATAAACAAAATAAAAACTCTAATGGTATGCAACCGACAAATCATAAATTTTTCTTTCATTCATTTTCATTTTCATTTCATAATCTTCATTTTATTTTTATAATTTATAAGAAATAAAATAATTCGAGAAATACTTTTTTTTAAAAACTTAAGGGAAATGATTCGATTCAGGAAGATAATAATCAAAATAGAATAATAATGTGTTTTGTTATTCAAAATAAATCGTATCTGTAGTTTTGTAAGAGATTTGACAATGAGAATAATTTTGTTCTTTGACGAATGAGGATAGTTTAAGGCACTTTGGTATGTAAACAAATGTTATACGAATTTTTTTATCATGGTCTGTCTACGTAAATTGAAATTGTTTCAAATAGAATTTAATTTCATTAAGTTTTAGTTCGGAATAAGTGATTAAAATATTAATTCGTACGTCTTCACGGATGTTCAATATAAAATTTTTAGAAAAATTATATACGCTTCTCGGATAAGAAATATTGTTTTATGACACAATATTAATCCCTAATACTGAGTACATGTTTTCAAAAACGGTTTGGAAGCTAAAAAAATCCCTAATGCTGGTACCCGCAACACAATCTTCATTGGCCTCATTATGATTTACGGGAAATTTGGGATGACGGTTGTTAAAATTACGAAGCACAACCAAATTTTCGAAAATCTAATGAAGACACAACCTTAAATCGCCTTAAAAATACATATTTTTACGGCTCTTCGTGATCACCATCACTGTTGTCATCATGTTTTTTCGTTTTTACTGAAGTCTCAACTTGTTTTACTTTACGTGGTATTCCACTGGTTGTTATATTCGATATGGTTGTTGTGGTTGTCGTTATGACCGTACCATTATCATCAGTACAGGTGGTCGTGGAAGTCGTTAGTGTTTCATCGGTTTCATGGTCAAACATTTGTTTGTGTGAACCACCTGCTTCTAACAATCGATTGAAAATTTCTTCGCCCGTTTCCGATTCTATTGAATCTCGTCGAAGCGATTTACCTTTGGAGGACTTTTTCGTAACCATCACTCTTTTCGTTTTAGGTTTATGTGTATGATCATCACCTCGTACAGCTTCTTTTGTGGTGCTGGCGGTGCTTGTGATAACCGTGGAAGTTGCTTCGATATCTTCATCGTCGATTAATAAATTTTCAACAGATTTTCGTAATTGCTGTGAGATTTCGGCATATTTTTTCTGTTCAGCTAAAAGTTTTTCCAGTGTAGTCTGCGTCTCGTCTTGGTGGTGAATCTTGTCCGGGCTATGTGAATCTTTAGATTGATTGTCATCGTTCTCAGACATAGCTTCTGCTGCTTCTTTCATTGTATTATAGGTCTGTGATTTTTGCAATTTCAATGGAGTATTCGTATTAAAATTTTCAATAACTTTGGCACCATCTACGAATGTTATGTGAATGGTCTCGTCATCATCGTCATCATCCTCATCATCATCGGAATCACTACTTTCACTCTCCTCTGACTCTTCTTCATCTTCATCTATCTCTTCCTCATCGTCTTCTTCATTTTGTTCAACCACATCGTCCTCATCATCATCACCATCATCACCGTCATCACCATCATCCTCAAATGCTTTTTGGAGCCTTTGTAGAGTATTACGATTGCTGTCTCTAATTAAAGCATTTACCATATGCTGGTTTCCATTATTATCTCTGCTGGTTCGATTTATTCCAGCAAAGTCCGTATTATCTTCATCAGCATCATCGTCATCACCGTCACCATAACCGGCTTTAGTAGTGTCATCAGCATCATTGGTTGATTCCTCAAGACTCTTTTGCAAATTATATTTGACGCGTTCATTTTCCAATAATTCTTCTAAAACATTCTTCATTTTGGCATTCAGAGAAAGTTCCTCACGTCCTTGCGAGGGTGGCAATACAAAAGTTTCGCTACGCAAAACCTTTAGTGATGCAGGCATATTTTCGAAATCCTCATCATCATTATCGCCATACTTATTGTCATTTTCATCATCATCATTATCATGATCATCATCATCGTTGTCAAAGGATGGGTATTCACTATGATGTGAACGACTGAAAGCGATGCGCTGAACTTGACCCTCACCGGTAATTAAGGGATTTACAACTTCAACTATACTTTGAGTGATTGGTGTTAATATTGTTGTAGTCGTACTTGTTGTTGTGCCATCAACATCATTATCGCAACTGTTTCGTTCATCTGACACTGCCGAACGCGTAGTAGTGGTAACGGTGGTGTTTATTGTTGTTGGTAAAACAACTTCTTTTGCCAGTATTTGATGCATTGTTATTGTTGTGGGCTTTATGGTCACTTTGGCAGTTGACGTGGTGCCTACACTATCCAAAGAAGAGGGCCCAAATATTCCACTACTACTTAGACTGTCCAATTCAATTGAGGGAAACTCATCATCATCGTTACGTAAAAATAGTTTTTCTGTATTTTGTTGAACTGTTACTATTGAAGCAGAGTCTGTCTCTTCGTCCTCTTCGTCTACGTCTACGTCTGCATTGTCATCGTCATCATCATCATTTTCATTTCCCTCAAGCTCTCTTCCTGAGATGTCTGTATTACGGTCTTTGTTAATGTCAGTGTCTTCAAATTTCTTGGTAATATGCAACCTTTCTACTGTTTCCACAAATGTTTGACTCGTTACTGCAGGCGTTTCTAGATTCTCTTCGCATGTTCCTTTTGCATCGGATGCCAAATTACTTGGACGTAGCATAATCTGCTGTTTCATACTATGCTCTTCCTTCTCCGCCTCCTCCTCCTCCTCCTCTTCCTCAGCGTTTATATGCTTCACCTCATTGTCTATGATTAAGTCTAGAGATGCGTTTGGTGTTTCGCTTTTTTCGGGGTCTTGCAACTCTAATGAGATTATCTTCTCACGACTAGTTTCCACCTGAATGAAGTTGTAAGCAGATGTAAATTTATGTCGAATACAAAAGAGAAGAATAGTTAAGAATGGTGTGTACAGATATTGAGTTAAAAAAAATTGTTGTTTTTGCTGTTGTAATTGCTTTGCAAAACGTGTAATTTTTCTGTTTCTCTTTTTCTAATTTTTCTACTTCAATTTTCATTTGTGGTGTTTTTTTTTTTTAGTTATTACTGTGTATGTGTATTTTTTTTTTTGCATATTTTCTTTAAAAAGCATTTTTAAAGAGAGCGGATGCATAATATTAAAGAAGAATTTATTTTTAAAGTTAGTTTTTGAGAAGTAAAGCTAGAGTTTTTAAAAGAGTATTTCATTGTGTGTATGTATAGTAGTAGTAGTAGTGGAAATAACTGAAATAATGTACAATTAAATCTACAAATACACGGTGACAAATATTAAGTGAAACAAAAATCAAAAATGCAATATATTTACTTGCATAATTAAATCAACTAAAGTTGTGTTACACAGTATTACTCCGATTGTGTCAAAAAACTCTAACAACAAACCATCGATTTGACATTTTAAATAAAGGCAATAAGCATGTGATTTATAAGCAATGCATTAATTGGTAAAGAGATAACACAATCGGATTCGTTAAAGTACTATTGAATTGAGAAGTTGTAAAACTCGTTTAAAGTAGAAGCTTATGAATTAAGAAGCATGGTTGTGGTCTGAAAGAAATATATCAAGAACTTAACACGTCTCTTTTGTATCAACAATTGTTGAGATTTTTTATCATTATTTTTATGTTGATAATTGAAGTTTAATATCAGATACTTAAGGGAGAGAGAATTCATTGAGAATTAAAATTAATATCGTATAGATCACGATGAAAATTTCTGATTATTAAGTGTACAAGGCATTTAATTGAATGTATTAAAATTGAAACAATTTAATATAAAACACTTGACGTTATTCTTTCCTTTTCTCGAGTAATTTTGAGGTCTTTTGCCCTTAATATTAGTCACAGTGATAAAGATTAAAAAGGAATTTAAAGTTAAGCAATTTCATGAAAATAATTGATTAAAATATATTCCTCTGACTGTATAATCATGCTAATGAAGAGTGTTTAAAAGTAAGTAGAGAAAAAAAAGTAAAAGAGAGTATTAAGCATCTGTAAAACGTATTTGAAAATGAAATTAAAAGAATACAAGAGAAAATAAAATGGTAAAAATATAATGTACGTATGTATGTATGTATGTATACCACCATAACCTAAATGAGTTTCGAAAAGTTAAATTGTTCATGCAACAACATCTTTTATTTCTAAAAAATTTAAAATACTTTAACGACTTAAAAATGCACGAGTAAAAAAACAAAGCACCAAAATTAATTTTTTTTTTTCTGTTTCTGTTTTAGTTTGAAAAAGGAAAATATTAAAATAAAAACATTTTGAAAAAGAGAGTTAAAGTACAGTTTGATAAAACAAACTTAAGACATTTTTAAATTGTAATTTTAATTAAATGCGGTTGATACTCTTCCCAATTACCAAAGTCTTTTCCAAATTTATTTGATCAAATAATTCATAAAAATTTATTTTTTTTTATTAATTATAATACAATTACAAATTATATTTAATTATATACGAGCTGAGTAACAGACCAGCGTATCTGATGGGAATCGAATCCACGACAGTCACGCAATAATCCAGCACACTATCCACTAGACCAACAGGGCATTCTCATACAAAAATTTATAAAACAAACATTTTAACGATTACGCTTTAATGAATGTGAAGTTTGGATCAAATAACTGACAAATAAATTTAGTTTAGATTGATCCTGTAATAAAATTAAAGACCCACCGGAATGGAATGAACCGACATATATATGAACGTATGAAATGAACCAAAATTTGACAATATTTGCAATAAATTTTTTATTATTTTAAACAATTGTTTTTTATATAAGGAGGAAATTTATAAACCAAAAGTAGCTCTTAATAAATATCTAAAAACATTCCCTAATTTGTGAGTCAAAGATGTATAACTTTATGGATGTTGATGAAATGAAAAACAAAATAGCGTATATTACTAACATTTCTCTTTGACAGTACATAAATAAATTCTCTCAATATATTTCCTCTCTCTTACTCACTAATACACAACAAAAAAATTTTTAGTAACCCCTGTTTTTAAAGTAAAATATTACGACGTTGGAGGACAACAGTGTTTATATGCGCTTTTTTCACTACAGTTCTCCGACTATTGACTGATAACTTAGCTGATGCTCTAACATTTTTCAATTTTCAATAGCACAACATTATTTAATTGATTAATTAATTTTGAACATAAAATAAGTTGCATTGTTAAATTTTTAATCAATAATTTTTTAAACCAAATGATCCGAAAGCGTTGATGAAAATTAACTTCAGCAGGTAGAGTTTAAAAAAAATTTTTTTTAAAAATTTTTTGGTTTTGTTTTCTTTAACTGAAAAATTATTTACTAGCTTCATAAATTATTGTGTCTAGGTCTTTAAGCTTCTTTTGCTACAATGTTATTGGTCCAAAAAAATATAATAACTTTTAAATAATTTCAGCTTTTTTTCCCCTAATAAGTTACCATAAATCATTGAAGATATGCTTTAAATTCTTCTCAAAAAGGAGACAAAATCAAAGATTACTCAAGGATTAAACATACACTCAGACGTACTCTTAATATGACAAACACGTATTAGGATAAAATAGTTGTTATTATGAGACATTGCAACAAAATGTACCTGTGTGATGTTGTGTGCGTGCATATACGTGTGTGGGTAAAGTTTCAAAGAGACATTATGTTGGTAACTAAACACCCAGTAATGAGCGAATGTGATACCATAATGACAACAAAGTTCCAAATTCCACACTCTCGAACTATTTTAGTGAATTGAAACAAAAGCAATAACTACTTTATAAAATGCTCTTTCTTTCATCACAACTCTCTTCTTGAGCGAATGAGAAAAACTTCAAATCGTAAACTTTTTAAGGACTCATAAAACATTTTTCAAATTTTTTTTTTTTTTTTTTTTTTTTTTTGGATAATTTCCTGTTGTCCCCATTATATTTTCCCTCTGCTTTCGTGGACGAATATGTTAAAAGAAAAGCAAGAGATAAAAACATGGTTAACAATTGTTTTTGTTGTTGTTGTTATTGCTCTTTTCAAAAAAAAAATGTTTAAGGACCCTTTAACTTGTACAAGTTCGTTGGATTATTTCCTTCATTTGTATGTGTAAGCGAAAAAGGAAAATAAAAAGAAAAAAGAAACACATAAAATCTAAAGACAAGTCTTACAGTCCTGAGGCTGTAAACTTGTCGCTTTAACAACCATTGAAAACAACAAAATTTTCACAAAAATTTCTTTAGTTTTGCCGACATTTTTTTTTCTGCCACAGAGTAGCATTTGTGTAGGTATGTGGGTTAACTTTAACTGGAGCAATGTGTGAGCTCCTCTTTGTCTTGCCTTTTTTTTTTTTTTTTTTTTTTTTTTTTTTTTTTTGTTGTTTTGTGTGTACAGCAACAACTATTTTGGGTACCGGAAGCAACAACGAAGTACGAAGAATATATAAAGAAGAAAAAGGAAAGAAAAAAGAGAGAGGAGAAAAAAATGAAATAAAAATCCATTTTTATTAACACACATAGTGGGTGAGAGAAAAGGAATGAGCGGTTAAAATACAAATCGTTGTTGCTTATGTAGTTGTTTTGTGTTTCGTTTTTTAGCCTTTGTTTTTGTTTTTGTTTTTGTTTTCGTAAAATATCCTTCCGTGGTGCCAGTTTAATAAATACTATATAATTTGCTGCTGCAACAATATTTACTCTTTTCCTCTTTCCACAAACTGTGTACACACACACACACAAACAAATTTAAACACAAGAATGGCATATAAACTATTGTGATGTTGACATTCTTTCTGCTCCAATTTATTTTCTTTCAATGCATTTTCACCACAAAAACTCAAAAATAAAAGCGACAACAACAACTAGACGATACAACAACACGTAATAATGCGTATAAATGGCTAAAAGAATGGCAAAACAATTTTTCTTTAAACAACTTTTGTGGCATAAAAATGAAAAACAATTACAACAACTATAAACGAAATCTAAAGACAAAGAAAAACAAGTTAAAAAACCAAATACCAGATTAAACCATCAGCTGAGCCAGCAAGCAACACCGAAAACAATTTAAAGGAAATCAAAATTTTTAATTTCTTTTTCCATTTTTCTTCTTCTCTTTCTTTTTCTTTAATCCTTAACAAAAGGAGAATGGCATCCTTATGGACTTATACGGCTTGTCAATGTTTGTTGTCTCCATTATAATGGATGTGCTCGATTTAATCAAAGCATTGCATTTTCCTTAAGATTCAAATGATAAGTATCGGGAAAGAATTTTTATTTTGAGAAATAATTTTAAAACAAATTTAATTTAATTTATAGTGGCATAAATAGCATCTAAGACAATTAAATACTTCTTTGCCTAAATAGTTCTTTGAGGCAATGTTTTTTTTTTTTTTTTGAAATCCCAAATTAGTCAAAATACACTACGGACACGGCACCGCAAAGGACTCTTCCGGACATCATTAATTTGTAAATATGCAGTAATCCTTAGATTTACGTCGTCATTTTTTGCAGCCATTCTCGACGTAAATCGAGAGATTGTCGTAAGACTGTAAACAAGGAACTAAGTTCGATTACATCGAACTGTTCTATTTAGAAAATCTTTGAACACATACGAGTATATGACTTACATTCTCGTTTGCCATGCATGGGGGTTAAAAGTGAATAAAGATTTCTATGCATACGATGATTTTTAGTTAGACCTGCTATTGAATAAATCTATCATTATGAAAAAAAAGTACTTAAGCATTTCAGAAGAATTTCATTAAAAATCAGTTGATTAATAGAGAAACAACCGATAACGGAAAAAGAGTGATAGTTTTTGTCTCCGCTAGATATAATATGTATTGAACGATTAAATGATTTCCGTAACTTCAAGTTCTACTCAACTTAAGACTATTTATTTACTCGGATACACATATTGGCACTGTCGCACCATGTAATGATAAGGATACTTAGATACAAGCACACATTTCTACTTTAAATAAATAAATATTTCTTAAGTTTTCCTGTAAGTTTTACAAGAATATGAATAAATTCTTAAGCTCTTATCCAACTGTCAACTGAAATCTTAAGTTGCCGGATCAAAATACATCATTATCCCAATTTTTCCGCAAAGTCGCTTAACAAAGTTTGCTTATATGCCTGATGAAGATTATATCTTCCTAATTACGTTACTAAATGAAAGCAAAAACTATTGCTGGTATTAGTTGTAAAGTTAATAATTGAATGGGTGACTAAAATTGTGGGCAGAAGACTCAATTTCTCGCAAATTTGTCGGTAAAGATTTTTGTGTCTAAAAGACTTTACTGAGTCGGCCTATGATTTTCTGAGAAATATGTTGTAACCAATATGGATGGGTGCCACTAGTGGAAAATTGACTCCATTGGTCTGGATGTATGTAAATCAATCCATTTATTGATCGTATATCTCAAATGTGTGTGACACATATAGAGTACTTCAGAATAATCATTGGGACTGTAAGAGTCTCTTTGTTGCTATTTAAACAAATTCATTTACTTTTGAATTTTTCTATTAAAGCCCATTAAGAGTAAAGAAAATAAATAGTTTTTTTGTTTTCTCTTGGGAAATTACATGAAGACTACTCTGAATACAATGATTTCATTTGTTTGTCTTTGATTTCATTTGTTTTTGTTCAAGTCGATTCAATTGAAATCCTGATAAATTGTTAACTTTTTTTTTTTTTATTTAATCGATTGCTTATTTGTTCGTTTGTTGTTTAAACAAATAAAAATTCCATAGCATAAGTTTCGTTTAAATCCAACAGCATTTAAAGCCAATAGTTGAACAGAAGTTCTTTGTTTAGTAAAACAACATTTCAACACACAATTTTATTCAATTGAATTCAATCAAACAGACAATTAAGCACAAAAACAACGATAACGATAGGAGAATAACCAACGATAATAACGTTGACAATTGTAATGCTCTTACGTTACCCCAATAACGTTTATAAGTTTTGTTAAATTTACAATATTTGCAAATGAACAGCATCAGATTATACAGTGATGGGCATACGTTTAGCAAAATATATTGAGTCTAGGAATATTACATTGAAAATAGACGTAGTAGGATATGACATTAAAATCGTAATAATCATAATCACCAAAATATAGATATGTATACATACGTATATATGTATGTCAATGAGAAATCTAACAATACTCCTTTTAAGTTATGAATAGGTTTTTCGATTTCAAAAGTAATGTTAAATAAAACACGCATATGGTTATGATTCCGATGATAATCTTATTTCATCATTATAATCTTCCGCCCAGTTGGCGGATGCCCTCATGAAATGTAAGACATCACTGCCATACAGGAAATGCGATGGATAGGACAAGGATGCAAAAGGCTAGCATTCTGCGATGTGTATTACAGCTGCCATGTTGATAAGCACGAATTCGGATCGATCTTGTGTAGGTAAGGAGACTTATCGCATCTTTCTTCTGGTCAACACCTGTGGACCGAAAGAATAGCCACCAATTCCGCCATCATGCGCAAATTTACAACATCAGCTAATTTTGCCCACGCCGATCGGAAAAGGACGATGTGATTAGGATGCCTTTCTACGGCCAAGACTCGGAGGAGCGTATATGATAAGTGCCCGGGCCCATTATGCCAAAATCGTCCCTCGAGGTTTTTAATCGCGAAGGTCGGGCGGGGAAGGTAATCTCTGGGTCCACTGTGGACAGTTCAGCCTCCCGCGGAACACACTACCTCCAATGGTATGGGAGGCTGATCGATTTCGCCGCGGGCGAGTAACATGGTAGGTATGTAGGCACCAGGTTTCAGCATCTCCGACATTCCACAAATGCCACTTGGATGTCCACTGATCGACAACATCCAACCAGGACGATCATATTGTGATGACGAGGCACGTTTTCCAGTATCACTAGATGTGCGCACATTCTAGAGGCTCTCAAACATCGACTCGAAAAAGTTGAAAGGAACTACGCTTGTACGCAGTCCAAGTTCCGAGTGGCGCACTTAGGCCTCAAAGTCTGCGCGCTCTAGTACACTGCGAAAGCTAGGAACGTTAAAAAGCTGCGATCACAAAGACAAGGCTAGGCGTTCTCCCTTCAAACTCCAGATAAGCTTCCGTCTTCCCGTATCTAATCTGCAGCGACATTGATGACTGTGGGCCCGAGCATCTTCCCACTCCTTGCGCACTACGCGAAACGTCCCTGTTTCGAACGCGCCACCCCACGAAATCAATGGTACGTATGAGGAGTGTCGGAGGCATGCATGAGCGAGTAAAACGCCGCATACAAGAAAACTTACAGTGCTGCCGATACGCGAGCATTGTCGAGATATAGAGAGAGGAGAAGGGAGGAAGCCCTTTGCAGACCAGAAGAGGGAGCAGAGGCTGAGCGTGAGGAAGTCGAGAGTACAGATTACGAATGACGCTCGAAAGTTTATCAATAAGTAACGTCTAAGCGAGGATAAATCCCGAGTCTCCTGCAAGGATGAAATGGAAACCTGTAACAGATCGCAGAGGGCTGAGGTTGGAGAAACACTTCTCTACCCTGCTAAAAGCGAGACGCATAGCAATACGCCTTAGAGATGTTTTCCGTACCGATCGGATGACGCGTGATACTTCCCCGCTAGACAATGAAGAGTCAAATCTCATTATATGCGACTTAAAAACAATAAAAGCGGCAGTCCTGATGGCTCCCCGCATGAATTGTTTAAGACCGATTGTAAGTGAAGTTGTAGGGCATGCACACAGCTTAGTTTCAAAATATGGCTTAGAGAAAGTAGCCCAACGATTGACCGTCAGTGTCTCGTCCTGTCTGAAAAAGAACACTACGTTAGGGCGCATACAGGGGTATAGCCTTCTCCCTATCTGCATATAACGTCTTACAGGCGTATTGTGATGTAACCGACGACCATCGTGCAAAAACTGTGGACCTTATCAAGTGCGGCTTTATCAGAGCTGGCAAGTCCACCATCGACCAATATGTCACACCTATCCAAAGTCCTGAAAATAACTGACAAAAGCAAGTGACACACACATCTTTTGTGATATCATAGAGCAAGCTTGATAGCCCCATAAGGGATGTGTTTTTGCCGCCATTCTGAGGCCTCGGATAGTCCTGCGTAGCTGAGTAAGCTATGCATGAATGGAGTTGAGCAATTCCTGCACTCCGTCAAGGTACGGAATGGCTCACCGAACCTGGTTATACCGTGCGAGTGTTTCAGACAAGGCGATCCCCTTATAATGCGACTTCTTCACTTCGTCATGGAGATGTTTTGCGAAGCGGGAGTGCATCGCACGGCACATATCTTCCAAAGAAGTGTTCCATGTTGCCTTGCTACGCTGACGACATTCACATCATAGGGCGTTACAAGCGAGAATGTTACGCTGCCTTTAGACGCTATTGATGTAGGAAGTCTGCTGAATGGGTCTGGCAGTAAGGCCGTTACCACCGAAAAATGATGTCAGTCGGGATCAAGCGCAGGATCAATCTTGCCAACAGGTTGGCTATTATGGTTACCAATAGGCAATTAAGAACATGAGACGTCTCTCACGTGCGAACAAAACAATGACTCTCAAGACCCATCTTACCGTCTTCTTTATGGCCGCAGAGCATTGGCTTATTAAGCATGAATGCAGCACCTTGAAAGTATTCGAGAGAAATCCTACGTAAGATCTTTCGGTCAGGCGTTGGCGAAGATTTCGCATCCGAGTACAACAAGAGCTGTATGAGCTCCTCGAACATGTTTTAAAAGAGATATGGAACGTTGTGCAGCGTATTAATATTCAGCGGCTGCGCTGGTCGCCATGCAGTTCGAATGAGGAAGGATGCTCCGGCTAGATGGGTATTTGATACGGGATCTGCGAAGCGCGAAAGAGACTTCAGTATCCGTTCGACAGGACCAAGTCGAGGAAGCCTGTCAATCGATTGGATGACCAACTGGACGCGCAAGAAGCCCAGAGGCGCCTGGAAGGATGGTGCGGCAGGCCGAAATCCGTTAATCGGGTTGTTGTGGCCAATTAAGTAAGTAAGTAAGCATTATAATCTTATTAAAACCCCATAGACTGTGTACTTCACAATTTTCAATATGGGCTAAAATAAGTCGCTTATCATATGGCCACAGCGTTATGAATTAACATTAAGAGTTCTAATAGGGTCATATTCGAGAAAAAAACGTTCCACATTGAGATCATTTTGCTCAAAAGCTGTCACTTTTTTAAAATGCAATGACTTTTACACAATCACCACTGGGTTCTACGAGCTGCATATGAGTTTTATTGCTAATGAAAATTTCATTGGAAAAATCAGCATTAAAAACCTGTTTATCACCACTACATTGCTAATGATTGGCCGGTTTTAATTATTGCGTGTGTTTGAATTTGTATAAAGAGATATAAAATTCAAAATACATCACAATGGACAGCTCCACATCTGTAATGCTTCCAATCTCCTCAAATTATTACAATTGTAGAGATCTTAAAATAAAGTCTGGACTCATTGTATATTTTTTCTTTAAGTCCTGTACTCATTAATAGTTGACAAACAATGGAAATTTAAAAATGGAAAAAGTATTAAAATATTGTAAAAAAGTGTGGGTGTATTGGATAGAGCGCAAGGAATACACTGTGAGAAAAGTTGACTAAAGTTGAATTTAAATTCAATTAAAAAGTCTTAAGCACTAAACGTAAGCAACACTAAAGGAACAAATTAAGAAGCTTTTCAAGCACATCATCCAATAATTATTCTGAATTGTACTTAAAAAGGAATTCTGAGTTGAGAGCAGAATATGCAGCAACTGTCAGGATACACATTTTTGCTGAATGCGAAATTTGAAGACGTCAATCAAACGGAGTAAATTTGGAAAAACATTATGGTTCAGAGAGTAATTTGCACAAAATCGGAAAATTTTTTTAACCGATTTCGTTTTGTATAATAATTTAATTGATGTGATATGCAACAAGAACCCAACAAATTATCCCCATTGTCAAAAGCAAATAAAAAGAACAGCGTTACATTGCTAACAATATGGAAGATGTATGATATGTATCGTATGCAAAACGAACAGCATATAAGATACTTCGATGCAAAACACTAATTTGTTTTTGGATTGAAAAATAAGAAAATTAATTTAAAGTTTTTTAAAGATTAAATTTAAATTAATTAAATTATCCATCAAAGAAGTAAATTTTAGAAGTTGAATTGATAATATAGAAAGAAATGAAAAGATCGAAAAAGAAATCAAACTCTTTTCTGATAGAGCCAAATGGGAAACAATGAAATAAATGAAATTGATTTTTTAATAACAATTATATATTATAAAACTTAATTTGTCACAGTGGTCATTTAATTTAGGAAACTAAAATCTTATTCATTAAATAAAAATAATTATTACGACAATAAGAATTATTTTAGTTTTTGGAACTAGGAAAAAAAATATTGGTTTGTGACCTGTCATAGGCATATTGAATACGTAATATGTACATACATATTTTATAAATAAATTTGTCTCAACTTCACTTAAGCATATTTACAAGAGTGTAATTTTGTAAAATAGTTAAACGTGCTTAAGTATTTGAATATTCTACAAAGGATAAATTAACCAAATGAACGATTATGGTTGTAAATGTGTGCGAGTGTGAGTGAGTGAACTGGTGTATAATTCAACGTGTATGTACAAAGTGTGAGAGAGAGAATATGAGATAGTTGCACCGTAAATGGCAATAAATAATAAACAAATACAATACAATGCATACATACATACATACTACATACAAATACAATGAGAATAGTAGTTTCAAATGTTGTACTCAATTAACGGTGAATTGTGCTCTCCTCAAAATTGTGTTTGCTTTTATAATTTTACAACCACTATTACAATAGATACAGACGCCATTATTCAAATATTACGGGACTCAAATACTAACAACATCCACTGTATTTACTTTAAATATTTTTAAAATAATAAGACCAACCATAATATAATTGACCTCAAATTAAAGTAAAAAAAAAAGAAAGAAGCAAATTTTCTACAAATACATAAATTTATATACGATATGATGGCATCTCTAAAATAGCAAAACCATTCTATTGAAATCAAACAACCCATTTTGAATATAAAAATACATTTCAAAGATTTAAACAAAAAAATAATTGCATCGGTGTTGCTATAAAATTAGCATAAGAATAATAGTCAATAATAGCAAAAACGTTACATGAAAAAGGTTCAAGTAAAAATACAAAAATACAGAAAAAAAAAATTGAAACGAAAAATAAAAAATAACCACAACGACTGCTAATAACTATGCTCATAATAAAAAGAAAAAATCAATGAAAAAGGGGGTGCTTTTATTAATTAGAAAAAAAATTTTAACAATTTACAAAAAAAAAAACTAAAGAGTAAAAAAGGTTTTTTTGTTGTTTTTAATAGAACAAAACAAAACTAAGCTATAAAAAATATTTAAATTTTGAAAATGAAACACCAATTTAGAATTTTTTTTGTTTGTTTTTATTTGTCATTATCTAACCTCTGTTTCGATGATCTTTTCTATGTATTCGACGGTACGCAATTGAGGTCGTCCGGTTATGGGACAAGGTACCTCTTCGGTACGTCGCACAATTTTCTCATCAAGTATTTTCTCACGTTCACGTATTATTATGGGACCATCACTAGACTTAATGGCAATTTTTGGAAAAACAATCTTTTTTGCCTGCTTTGAAAAATAAAAATACATAAAAACATACAAATTAATTGAATTTTTCTTTTTTTTTTTTGAATATTAAAAACATTTTTTTTTTAATTTTTCATTTTTAAATTCATTCAGAAAAAAGAAAGAAGGACAATATAAATATCTACTAATGTATGCAGCAATGTTGTTGTATAAAGAAACAAGAAAACAAATAATTTCCCAGTCAACGACTAAAATTAAAATATTCGAGTCATTTTTACTTAACGAAAGGTGAAAAACCCCAAGTGAAATTAACACAAAAATATAATTTGCATATGAAAAAAAACAAAAAAAATATATGTATAGGCATACATATTTATATGTATCTGTCTATATATAGTTTCCTAAAAAACAACCTTTCGTTAAATTCATTCATTTATTCAGTCATTAGGTTAGTGGGCGTAACCTTCTATTCCTCCATTTTGTCTAAAAATAAACGCATCCTACAACTTTGGAGTAGAAAAGGTTGATTATCTTTATGTAGGCATGTTTTTAAATAAACTTGATTCACTTATAAAAGTAGTAAGACTGACTAAAATATTTTACTTTAATTTATAAATTAAATTTAATATCGTAATTAATTATTATTTTAAAGAACCCTAGACAATTCATATATTTTTGCTTTGCTTTTGCTCATCTAAAGTGAAAAATAGTTCAAATGGCACTCGATTAGAGATTTCTATAACAAAAGTGTCTTAATTTCTTTTAGTAAAATTATTCAGACTGTAATACAATAATCAATAGATTAATCAATTAATAACAGTTTGATCATGTTCAGTGACTGAAATGTGTGCATTCTTCCCATTGGAAAATACGGTTCATCGTGTCAGATGTTGTTTACTTTGGATGTTAAGATGCCGCAACACAGCAAAAGATAATTTGCTCTTGTGTAAATAATCTGAGCTTAAATTGAAAGCATTTTTATAATTGTTTCATCAAATTTAAATTACAGTAGATATATTTCATTATCAACATTAACGCATTAATGAACTTTTGAAATAATGTTCGCTTTCAAAACTGTTGGCTATAGATACTTAAGATATACAATGCATCTGTTGGCTATAGATACTTAAGATATACAATGTTGTAATGAACACACGCTATAAGGGATAAAATTGAACACCTATTTCATGTTTGATTACAGAAAATAGGTGTGCTACACCTATAGGATATAACACAGCCTATATTAACAAGCTGTTACGGTAGAAAGAATTAAGTTTTCTAATTAAATTAACAAATAATATAAAGGCGTTATCTTAAACGAGTGCTCCAATATTTTTTTTTTACTTCTAAGACTCCTAAGCATACGCCAAATTGTGGAGGCTTTAAATGTAAGTCTTCTACAAAAATTACTCTTGAAGGTTGCCACGATATACGTTTCGCTAAAAATTATTTGTAGTGTGAAATGCGTTCATTAAACTAAACTTTTCGAGTGTGCAAAAGAACAACAATATTTGGAGAACGCGGAAGTTTGTTTCATATAAAAGTCCACAAACAAACAAACATATGTCTTTATATTATTAATGGAATTGTTTTAATTTAAATTCTTACGCCTTTACAGTAATGCTAAAAGAAAGTAAATGTAAAAACTTAAAAACCCAAAACGTATAAAATGTTCAAATTCATGTTGCAGAGTTCTGACATCCGAATCTAAATCAAACAATTCCTTACGAACATGTAACCTTTCAGTCAGGATTATGAGCTAACTTCCCATACCAGCTATAACGTGTGCGTTAACTTCATCCATTAGAGGCGTGACCTATTCTTTTATCTGTTTTACGAACGGCAAGTACTTTTTTATGTAACAAACCTTCTCATGTCTGAGCTAAGATTTAAATTTACAAGCTCCCGCCTTGTAAGCCCGCAGACCATCTATTAGACAACGGCGACTTCAATTATATGCTGCAAAAATTGCGCACAGATTTGGGGCCACACATAATCAAGGCCACCGAAATGTATGAATGGTACAACAATTATACACAAATTCATGCTTTTACATGTTTAGAGGAAGTTTTCAATTGAGTAGGTAGTCAGAAAAATTAGCAGAATGAAGTGATAATTAGTTTTGATTCCTAAGTAAATAATTTTAATTCTTAAATTCAAAAAAAAGTCTAAGAATTATATTTCTATTCGATTATATTCTCCGTACTGTTATTTTTTAAATCTCACATTGTTTTCATCTATCATTGATTACACTATGCGGCAAAATATAAAAAATTAAATACACCCGAGTAACTACCTAGCCCAAGTTGTTCAATTAGTTAAGTAGAATTCAAAAATATTTTTTTTATATTTTTTGAACCCTCCAAGCTTGTTTTATTAGACAAAAACTATTTTTTTGGACTTTGCGCAGAAATTTATTGATTGCACAAACATTTCTGAACCAATGTTCAAAATGTAAACCTTATTGGAAAGGAGAGGGATGGGCCTTTCAAATGATATACATACTTATATAATTTGACTTAATATACTATGAGTTTTGATGAGCTAAACATGACAATTACGAATTTTTTTCATATTTTTTCAAGTTTGTTCGTTCATAGTAGCAAACTTTAATTGAAAATACGAAATAAGTAATGACATTCTGAAAGTGTATTATGTTGTGAAGAGATTGACATTTCGTTTGATCAAACCGGATAAAAATTAGCGTACTTATTATTTAAAGAGTCTAACAGTCGAGTTATATTTTCATATATTTTGTCTTATCAAATGAACTTTTCTTTAAAAATGTTCAGAATTTTTGTGGGATTTTGATTGTTTATCAGAAAATGTGTCAATATCACATTGGAGCGACTATCAGAATGTTTGTGCAAAGGGAAATAATAATATTTGCAAAAAACACAAATATAAACCGACTTCTGGTAGTCGTGCAAACGTGAAATACACGCATTTTGTGATAAACAATGAAGATCCATCAAGAATTCTTAAAATTTTTGAACTGAAAGTTCATTTGATAAGATAACATATACCAAAAAAATATAACGCAATTGTTTTACTATGTAAATAGTAAATACTGTAAATTTTGTCCGATTTGATCAAACGAAATGTCAATTTCTTTACAAGTTAATGCACTTTCAGAATGTCATCATTTATCTTATATTCTTTAATTTAATTTTACAATTATGAATAGCTAAACTTGAAAAAATGAGGAAAAAAAATCATATTTTCTAAGTTTACCCGATCAGAACTTATCAGATCAGAACGTTGTAGAGGTTAATCTCTCCCTTTTCTAAAAAGCTTTGAATGTTTAAAATAGGTTTAAACATATTGTGGTAATCAATGATTTTGTGTGAAAAAAATCAAAAAAACAACTTTTGTCAAATAAAGCAAGTTTGGAGGGTTTGAGAAATATAAAAAAAGTATTTTTGGATTCCACTCAACCTAGTGAACAACTCAGGTGTATTTTCACTGTCGCATCGTGTTATTAATGAAAATTATCTTGAAAAATGTGTCAAAATGGCCCAATGTTTTCAAAAAATGAATTTTAATTCAACATAACTTTTTGTGACATTGACTGGGTTTCGTTTGCTTCAGATTCCAAAATATTTTGGAAATGACTATGACAGACACAATTCAGAAAAGTGGACAAAGTGGAAGCATAGAAAGTTTTTTACAAGGTGTATACTTCCCATATAAGGTATGGTTAGTAGTCCTCAATGGCGAGCACAAGCCTACTTCATGACTTACATAAGTGACCATTGATTCCTTTGTTCGTTTCTTCTTCTTCAATCTACATATCAAATTCAACATAAACAATCAGATTTAGACCGTCATCAATATATACATTGTGTATATACGATATACATATATAAGGTTCCGTTATTTTGTGAGTTATTTTACTTTAAAACGTTTAGTAAAAATCTATTTTGACTTTTCGATGTTATCGAGTTGATGAGAAATCTGTAGCATGCTATAATAAAATGATTTAATTACATACAATCAATCTCTCTGGTCACATGTCAACATCAGTGCCAAATGAAAACTTTTTAGCAATTTCCTGTAGATTTCGATTTTCTTAATTTTGAATAAAAACAAAACTAATCACATAATTTATATTCTATTTTATATTAAAAGTTAGTCCATAGAGGTAAAAACTATGCGTATTTATGTTGTATACAAGAGTACAATACATTGGTTGTTAGTAGCATTATAAAGCATTATAATAAAAAAGCACATAAAATAGATAAAATTATTGCGTCTCTCTCACTATATCACAGATTCTATTTTAGTAGATTTGTTTATTTGTTTATTTGTTTGTTTGTTTGTTTGTTATTACATTTATTAAGACTAACACACACACTAAACAGATAAAAAGAAAAAAATATGATTGAAATAAAAAGACATTTTGGCACACTGGATAAGGGAATTGAATAAAACGGGGCCAATAGCACAAAAAATAAGAACTGTTAGTGTATTACAGCAGTTGTACTCAGAAGACAAACAAGTAAATATTAGGATTAAACGAAATATATTCAAATAATACAGTTATTGGTAGGTTAAATAATGTTTTTAATACTAACCTCAGATGGTAACGGCTCCGTTAAGAGATCATCGGCTATTTTAGTCATATTTTGTATAACATGTTGAGCCTCAACAGCTCCCTTTTCTAATGAACGCAAACGAGCAGCACGCCATGAAGCACGTTTTTCAGCACTATATCAAGGAAATAAGTACGAAGAAAATTAAATTACTATATTACAAGTCATGCGAATTAGGAAAAAAAATTAAAAAAATTTTTTAAAAATTATAAAAATTATAAAATAAAACAAAACAAAACAAAAACCACAAGATGTTTATTTTTTTTTTTTCTAAGAATATTTACAGAAAAAAATTATTAAAAAAAAATTTAATATTTAACTTTAGCTTGTAATAAAACCTTTTACTGTTATTCCTATTATCGCTTGCATACATATATATCCAGTCTACATTCTGACATCGTAAAAATCATTGTAATTTTAATTTGTACAAGAATAGCTAATAACCAAACTATAAGAGAAAGTGTCGTGTAAATTGTGAAAGTGAGTGGAAAAAAGAAAAGTTGAAGAAAATTAAACTTAGAATTTTACTAAGAAAAATAATATAAAAAAAGAAAAATAAATAAAAAAAAAAGTTTATTTCTAAACCGCATAATTACAGAAATTACTTTAACAAATTTACATAGAGATTTGCGTGCCAATCTAACATTCAAAAGGATTTGTTCATACATTACATACATATGTAGAGCTACCTTCTCCTCCTCCTCTTTGTGTGTGTGTGTGTGTCTGTGTGTATGGTTTTAATGTTCATATTTATTGACTCTGTACGTCAATTGCTTTAAATTCTTATGGCATTTTATTAAAACAAATGTTTAAACACTTTCTTACCTACCAAACTTACTGACTTCAAGTTATAGAGCGGATACATGAATTTAACTAAACATTGTACATACATACATACATACATACGTCTGTACGTATGGTTTTTCTTAGATTATATGTTGGGAAAAAGGAAATATATGCTTACCCCGTTAGATATAAAATTAATATAAGCAGGTATCTGCAACATACGTTATTAAAAACGAAAATATGTATGTTTTCACAGTGTAAAGTTTAGTTTCGCTCAAAATAAATATTAAAACATTGGTTTGAATGTATCACACATAAGCTAAGAATGTATCAGATATTGGTACAAGATATGTTCTCTCTGAAGTTCTCTCTCGAAAGTAAAAATTAAGCTGATTAATCTGGTACGGTGCGTTCCGAAGAAGGAACATAAAACGTGTATTCTTCATGTATATACATACATACATACATACATACATACCTAATTGGTCATTACAACCTTTCATTCAGAATTATAACCTAGCTTCTCATACTATTTATGTTGTGTATGTTAACATTATATAGATGAGTAGTTAAGCATGAAGTTTTAAAGTCGACTCCACACGACTAGGTTTTGAGAAACTATTCATCGCAATACTCTCAGAGCTTTTTCAGAAATGTGGCAGTCTGAAGAAATCTTTCTTCAAAATTTCGTTTTATCGGATCTAGTGTATGAACCGTAGCCCCACGTATGTAAAGTAAGAGCTACAACCGCTACAGGAAGTAAATACATAAAAGCGGTTTTTAATTGAGAAATTGTTCAAAGCATTCAATATTTTTGTACGTTTTTAACTATGAAGAGTAGAAGAGAATAGAATAGAAAAGCGGAAAAGCTGCCAAAAAAAAACCGAGATTATCATTATGACGGAATATAGAAGCGACAAATAAATTCGATTTTCAGTACAATTCTCCATTTAGAAACACTTCTCGTAGAACCTCATTTAAAAAAAGCGTCTTCAGACCTAAAATGTAAGAACATGGGTCTAGCGGTGAATGATTTTCTAACCTAAGTAAACTTTACCACTGTGAAACCACCGCATCCTTTGAATTTAATTTGAATTTTAAATAAAAAAAACTCCATTTTGCCTATTAAAGCGTCTAGCACGCATTTGCTTTCGTCTTGTCCCCCCAATTTTCACAATATGATTGCGTAGGTGGAAGTTAAGAAACAATTGCCTTAATCCCCCCACATTTATGTTTTCGCATATAAATATTGTCTTTACAGAAATATGAGTTAGATGGAAAAGAGTGGAGGGGGGGGGGGTCATATGGTAGATTTTATAAATTTTATGAGAAAAGGGTTTCATTTCACAATTCCATGCAATTGTTGGTTGTTTAATTTGTTAAGCAGAACATGCAGAACTTACTTTATCAGAGCTTTGCTTTTTTTCGTATCGGAGGTAGATAATAAGGATGAGGCTGAGGTGTCACCGGATGGAGATGAAGTGGCAGTAAGACCTAACAATAAGGCTCGTTTCTCAGCATTTGCTGTTCGAACTGGTATGCGACTAGAGGAGATTGCATCCGTTTCAGTATCAGTACCTTCTTCAAAGTTTTCTGTCTCTTCATGTTGTTGCTCCTGTTGAGGTCGTTGTTGTTGTTGGTGCTGCTTTTGTAATAAAGCTGGTGGTAGTACAACTTTAACCTTTGGTTTTGGCAACAATGATGGTTTCTTTGTTTGCAGATCCTGCTGTTGCTCTAGTATAGATGGCGACAATTGTATCGTTGCCGGTATTGTTGTTGCCGTTGAAACTGCTGGCGCCGGTGAGTCTTGTGACTTAATACGTACAGCCTTCTTAGAAATCTTTTCATCTTTACTGACTGCCATCGTTGTTGGTATAGATGTTGCTATTGTTGTTGCTTTTACTTTCGGTTTTAATATTACCTTTTTAGTTGCTGTTATCGAATCTAACTTTAGATTTTCTTTCGTTTCCCCCTTTTCGTTTGTATTGACGCATTTTACCACTTGCTTTGGCGCTTTCAATTTTGAAACTTTCGTAACAGTAGTGCTTAGAGGCTGAGCCTGGTGAATACTTTTACTTTGTTTTTATTGTAGGTGGTTGTAGAAGTGTGTGAATTTTTAATTTAAAACGTTGACGTTGTCAAAAATATTATTTTTTTTTTTTTTTTTGTAGTGCGTTTAGATTTGTAGTTAATTTTGAGGGCAACAACAAAAAATTTGCAACGTAGTATTTTAATTAAACATCGATAAAAAAAATAAAATAAATTGCAATAAAAATAAAATAAAAATTGTACAATAAACACAAAAAAAATTATTATCAAAGGATATACGACCATTAGATAATATTTGTGTGGTTAATTGACATTTAGGATGGAGTTAGAAACATTCGCAGTTGATCGTTATTAATTTCTGATGCTGGTGATGATGAAAAAAAAATGTGTAATTAGTTACAACTTATGTATATTCAATGATAAGAAGGCACATTTCATGTTACGTGTTATTGCTGAGTACAAATCACAATTAAAAAATCATCGCTTACTCTAGTGAATAATTTAAAGCAAATTTATTAAAAAAAATTTATTGAAATTTTAGTAACAATTTAATAATGCACATACTTAAAAATAAATTATTATAAATAATAAATAAATTAAATATTATTCATAATAAATCAAAATTATAATTTTCTATTTCATTAACGTAATTTAAAAAAAAAAAAAATTTTTTTATTTTTAATACACGATAAATTGCTTAACAATTTCAGTGTCACTATTTTATTTTTCCGCTAAGTTTATTGCCCGGCTTAATTTGTAATGATACTTTTTAAAGAAAATAAAATATTAAATAAAAGGGTAAATTTGTATTGAATTTCAAATATGAAACATCAATGTTAATAACTACTTTACATACAACAGAGCATATGCAGACTTAAGCCAAAATATATGCTCCATAAATGAAAGGTAAAGAGTTGAATCAACTGCAACTGAAACTCTTTAAAGAAAAATCTTTTATCTCTCATATGAAATGTTTACTAAACCGCATTTTATAGCGTGTGCAGAGTAATTAAACTTGCAACATGTCCCTTATGTTATTGAATTATTAATGGAATATAAATGAAAATTTATTAAAATTCTGTTGGAGAACAAAAAAAAATTGTTATAAGATGTTGCAAAATATTCACTCAAACATACGCCAACATCCACATGCATACATACATGCACATACACACGTTAAGCATGTGTTGCACGACAGTTTGCACAAGGCTATGAGTTGCTGTAACTGTAACAATTGAAATTTTTTACACAAAAATAAGTAACAGAATTAAATAATTTACAAATAACAACGAAATAAAAATAAATAAATAAAGAAAGAAATATAATGGAATGGATTTTAACGGCAACTGACAACTGATTAAAAATCGTGCCGTAATGAAATGTAAATATTTCATAAAGAAAACAATTCTAGATGATGCTACACATTAAGAAGAATTTTGTTGCACACTTCTTCGATGACATTTACAACAAATAAGGAAAAATTTAAAGCAGATATAATCACTACTACTGGAGAACAAACAAAATGAAAAGAAAAATTGCATTATTCAAAACTAAATGTGGATTTAAACCTAGAACTGTTTGTTTCTAATAGAAAATTTATATTTTGAAAGATTTGGTTGCTTCACGCCGAGGATTTTATCAAATAGTTGTTCCAGTTATCATAGTAATAGTTGAAAATTTGTATCTGAAATTATGAATCAATTTGAAAGAAATTCTATAAAAGAGAAGAAAAGAATAAAGTAAAAAAAAATACTTTAATTTTGAGAATATTATTTTTGAATTGGTCATCCATATAATCTACTGGTCTACTGGTCGCGGCAATTGCCTAGAAATTTTTATTTCATACAGAGAGTATCTACTGTAGCATAAACAGTTATCGCCTTATTATCAGAAAATAATTCCAACTAATTGTAATTTAATTTCAAATAATTATTTTCAGTTTAAGAAAAATGAATATTTCAAATTATTCTTTGAGATATACTATGATAAGTAAATGCAGTAGATAAAGTAAAGTAAGTAAAAACATTTTGGACGTTCACCGGATGATTCGTAAACTTAAAAGTTTTCAATGACATAATTATGTGGTTATTCCTCGCCGGGAGAGACTCCAGGAAAGCCAAAAAAAAAAGGCACAACTCAGGCTGCTGATTATGAGAATAGTTTTTAAGCTCCTAAGTTATGGCAATCAAGCAAGAAAGACTTTGGCTTAGAAGATTTCAATTTTTATGGCTCCAAACTACTATTCTTCATTAAAAATTTTATTAAAAAAGACTTGTTGAAAAAAGTCAATGTAACTTGGAGAAGCCATAAATTTATAGTGTGCAGAGAACCGAGTTACAGTGGGAGGATAAACGTCGGGAGAATAAATTACCAAAATACCACAATATACGGGGCATTGAATTTTGCTTAGGCATTACAATACAGGGCATGTAAAGAAGACATCTAAATTACTAAATTATTTTAAGACGATCCAAACGTGTGAAAACCCATAATAATAATAGGTATCCTTACTGAGGTCTGAATTTTTCGGATGCATTATGCATACATTGTGGCGAATAACAGCGAATACAGCACATGTAGAGAAGACATCAATGAAACTTTTGGTGTACAATTGCCTAGTTGTTGGTCGTATCAGACATATCATATCTCAAGTCAACTTAGTGGCTTAATTGTGTGCGCTTTCGATAATATTTTTGAAATAGGTTTTCTTGTTTTTTTTTTTAAATTGTTTGATCGTTCACTCTAAATTTTCGATTCTTTTTTATCTTGTTTTTCCTTTTACATTTTCTTTAATTTATTAAAATTATATTTTTTTCTTTAAATCTAGTTTCTGTGTATAATTTACCACATGGCGAGAAAATAAAAAAAAATACACACTCAAATCAACCTTACATAATCTGTCTGTCCTCAGTTACCTCAGTTGGTGTGAAAAAAATTTAAAAACAGCACAAACTTTAATAATCCAAAATTCTGGGTACAAATTGCTTGTATATATGTATATACATTATGTTTGTTTGTATAAGTTAAGTTAAATAAAAAGAAATATTTTAAATACAGTTACAAATTACATTAACTGAAAACGAAAGAAGAAAGTTTGCACAATTTTTATTGTGTTTATTTTTATTGTTGGAATTGGAATTGTTGGAATTGTTTCAAAATCCAAGGACAATAATAAGAACAATGCCAACTACAAGGAAAGACTTTCAAGTGAAAGTTACAACCGGCAACATCAAAAACATTAAATAATTTTGAATTAAATAACAATAATAACAAGAGAGAGAGAGAGAAAAAAAAACAATAAACAGTAAATGAAAAGAAAATGAAGAAAATTTCACTTGAAAAGAAAGGAGAGTAACAATATGTAGTGGCACCCAAGCCATGTCATTGCATGGACTTCTCCAGGATACGTTCGTTTTATAGAAAAGCAATAAATACAGCAGCGAAATTGTTGTTGGTTTTTTTTTCTTTTTTAAATTTCTTTCTTTATTTTGAAATGAAATTTTCTTGCTCAGGAAAAACTTTGTAAAATAACGTGAAAATTGGAAAACATAAATCACTCAGGCAGAACTTAAACTTTATTTCAACTAAAACAAACTCTCGTCGTTTTTCACTTATTTTTTTTTTAATTTTTTTTATTTTTTTTTTTCGTTTTGAATTTTTATTTCATTTTGTAAATGCTTTTCGAAAATTTGGCCATGCATAGTTGAGCAACAACACCGGTAAAGCAGCAGCAAGCAAGTGACGTTTAAAGTGTACTGAGACAAAAATTCAACGGAGTAACAAATTAAGGATTTTCTTTTACTTCAACTTCAAAGCAGAAAGTGAAATAAAATTGCAAAAAAAAAAAATTCTGCAAAACGGATTTCGATTATTTTCTTTAACGTTGCAAGGATTTTACTTGTTCGCAAATAACTTACAAGTTAAATAAGCAAAAAAAGAAAGATTTTTTTTTACTTCTCAATATAAAAAATCGAAAATATGAAGATGAAGCCAATTTACTGAAGTACATCGTTGTTTCGGAAGCTTATAGAATTTTCAAATGGAAATATTATAAATTTATTACCACAGCAGCCTAGTCCCGTTATAATTTTAATAGATTAACTAACCAAAGATGCTCTTTCCAATGTTTATTATAAAACTTTGTTTTGTTTTGAACTCCATAGCGTCGTTATTAATAGTTTACAAGGCAATCATATCAAGTACATATTCCAACTTAAAGTCCATTTTTTATAATGGAAATTAATTCAATAGATTTATAAATGTTTCCCAACAACAACAACAAAAAAAAAAAAAAATGAAGGAAATGAAAAGAGATGAATAGATTTCGATGTTTATCTGTGTAAGGAGTCCAAACTGTTTACAAAGAATTTAAAAATTTGTTCCAGAAATGCTGTGTAAAACAACTACTTGCTAGAATTTTCAGTTTTTTTTTTATTTTCTTTTTATTTTCTTGATTGACGTTGAAACTTTAGTTAAGAGTTTAATAATTTAAATAAAATGCTTTTCATTCAATTTCAAATGTTTTCAATTGATTTTACGAATTAAAAATATTTTATTCATTTCTCTCACTCTCTCTCTCTCTCTCTCTCTCTCTCTCTCTCACTCTCTCTCTGTCTTTCTCTTGCTTTCTAAATTGATTTCAAAATACCATAAACAAAAACAAGAGAAGAAACAATAATTGTGTTGCACATAACACTGAAGTGAACAACAGAAAGTTGCATCCAACTGTTTTCAATTATTAACAGACAAAGTAGAATAACAAACAATGAGTTTCTTGATTATTTTTATTATTTTTGTTAAATATATTTCTTATTGTTTATTTCAATACGTCTTTCTTTTCAATTAAATATAAAAAATAATTTTAGTTTAGCATTTTCATAATCATTATTATGATTATTGTTTGTTGTTTTATTTTTATAATCATCATTTAGTGTTAAAAACAATTAAACATTTAATACACTTACACTATACATACATACTATATTATATAATATGAAAGAGTATTTGTAAACATCCTATGCATGAGTCTGTATAAGTAAGTGTTGAGAAGATTAACAGGAACAAAACTTTTATTATGATTATTATTATCATTATTATTCGTTATAAGATGTTTTAAATTATTTTCAATTAAAGTACTACTTTAAGTTTACTAATAACAAGTAGTAATTAATAAAGAAAAATTAGAAAAATGGAAAAAAAAATAAAAAAACCTGTTGACAAAACTTTTAACAATATTGTACAATATACAGTTCAGTTAAGTTAAGTTTAGTTTAGTTTTAACTTACATTTAATAAATGCTTATTGTTCATATATCTTGGCACTTTAGTTAGTTGATGATAAGGAAATTATTAACGTGTTAAAAGTACTTAAAAATCAAAATATAATAAATAAAATAAGATTTCTAATGTAAATAAATTATTCTTAAATAAACATCTTTAAATATATCGAACACTTAACTTAAAAAAGTCTATCGTTATTAAAATTATAACAACAACAATTTTAAGCGTGATTGATCAACTTTAAGCACAGTTTGAACTTATCAATGAAATTTTGTTTTTACTGGGTGATTAATTAACCACAATGGTTGTTTGTTGTAAATTGTATAAAATAAAGAGTACTTGAAGTAGATTATATATTGGTATATCCAGATTTTAAATACAATACAGAATACTGAATAATCGGTATATAGAAATACATTGATATTGACTGGTAACAGAAATTTTTAAAGTTTTCAAGTCTCTTGTAAATATAATGTTGTCGTTCTTACATTAGATTTCTCTAATAAAAATCCTATCTCTATTGACGAATAAACAAGACAATGTTTTCAAAAAAACTCGTGATAAATACTTGCTTCCAGTGTTGTCACACTGTACTATTTACAAGACTTATTCAGTAAGGATTTAAAAAGCTTTATTGTTTAAAATAAAAATCAAATTTCGTTGTATCAATGTTGTATCAATATCATCTAAATGAGTATCCATTTAGTGGTTTTAAATTTTTCCACTAGAGCTGTCATTTACTTAGTGAAAGATTTAAAGTATACGAATATGCTTCGTTTCACAACCGATCAGAAAAATTGATAATTATTGCCTGGAGGTGTCATTGGATCGTATTTTTTTTATTAAATTATTCGTTGACCACCAATATCATGCGACAACTAGTCCGTTAGACTTTTTAAGGGACTACATCAAATACTGTGTCTACGCAGATAATCTTCAATACTGGTCAAGTTATCGTCGAAACGATCATCTGTTGCAATCAATACAGATGATGACATTAACATGAAATAAATTTTTCAATAAATTCATAGCTTTAGGTGTGTTTAATTTAACTTTATGTTTAATTATCCGTTACATGCAGTAATGTACGTAGTAGACTGTGAAAGACATAATCATCTACACCTTTGGGTTTATATAAAGGAACAAAAAATAGAAACAGTAAGTTTACAAATTATAAAGAATAATTTCTTTGTAGCTGTCAATGAAAGACTGCTGCTATTTACATTTTTAAAATTATCTCATACAAATGTTGTCAGTGAGTATGTAATAGGAGTTTCATCAGTGAGCGCAAATATCTTTTAAGTGAAGGGTGCAATGATATTCAGGGCTGAAATTGTGGTGGGGTATTCACGCACACAAGATGTTAATTGTGGAACAACAAAAAGTAATCTAGGGAGGTCAAATCGTAGTGCATATAGAACCGTCTTTTTTATACAATATTTCAACCAATCCTTTAAACCATTTACAGCCAAACAAAAAGTACAACTTAAATTTTTGAAGTTTTAGTGTACATTTATTTTTAACAATACAAAAAAACAGAAACATAACAAAAAAATTAAAAAAAAAAATTAAAAATCAGGTCATTAGAGTAGTGTACCCAAATTGGTACAATGGCCCCTTATGAGTAATATTTTGCGAAACAAGTTTTGTCAACGCAGAGTGTGGCAGATTACACAACGCACACGCTCAGGCAGCTTTTCTGGAACATGATTAGCGCCGTCTATATGTAGACCATTTGATGACGACGGCCGAGCAGAATGTCTTTTGTATGACTATTTTAGATAAAACCTAGCTATAGATCGACGAAATTGTAATTGATGAATAGCATTTTCTTTACAACATTCATGTAGGCGCCACGCATTTGATATGACAGTATCAACCATGTACGTAAATTAACAGCACCACCATTTTTTGCTATGAATGTTAGTTCTGTACAAAGATATAGATTGGCTCATTTCATCAACTCCACACATGCTTTCGTTGTAAGTTTGGAACCAGTGAGGTATTTGCATACCAATTTTTTTTTTTTTTTTTTTTTTTTTAAAGACCATCTTTTATCCTACTCGTTGGTCGCTATTGTGCAAATACTTCAGCGGACCAGTAATAATTCATTATTTTTTTTTTTATCAAATCTGTAATTGAAGATGGCTCTTGATTTTTTCATCATCCCTTTTGAATTTGGTTTTCTCGGACTCAACTCAAAATTTGTGAAAAAATTATGAAAAAAGATTTTGTGGTTGGCAGGATTCATAGTCAATTTTTGTAACAGCATTTTCACAATCCTAGTACCCAATGGCTCAGAAACAGGTGTAGTTGATTTACCACAATAAATATCAAAGCAGTAATAATATCCAGAGTAACTTGCTGCTACCAGTTTTTATAACCAAACCGAATAGGTTTGCCTGGAATATACTGTTTTGCTGAATGGCGACCGTAATATTTCACTATGGATTCGCCAATAGAAATATGTTCGTGGAAAACACCGCACTTTAAACATTTTGTCACTAAATTTGCAGCATCGTTATTGTCTACAAGGTGTAAATTTCTTTTTATTTCTTTAGTATATAATTTGTTTTTAGTATACTTGTGGCCATTGTACCCAAATTGGCACAGCATTCTTACATATGCTTTCCAAGATCTTATACATTTGTTGTATGGTACTCAAAATGCATTGCAATCTTTCGCTGTTTATTGAATTTTATATTAGAATACAAATAACGACTATAAGCCTTAGGTACAAAATATAACTTTGATTACCATGAATCTACCTCTACATGTGTATTGTTGATGAATTTTAATAGATTATTACAACAATAACAACAAATGTAATAAAATTGCTTGATTTAATATTTATTTAGAGCACTTTCCACTACTTAATAATGCAAAAATAAATAAACCAGAGTAAATAGTTTTTTTTTGTACAGCCTTAATAATTAAGTGTTCCCAAATTGGCACAGTGACCGTAAATGGGTTAATTTTGTTCAAAAACTTAGTAAAAAGTCAGTTCTATTTGCAGAGTAACGTCGCAATTGTTATCATTCTCCAAGACATACAATCAAATGAATCCACTGGACCGCAAAACATGCTAAATAGTATATCTTTCACGGTGCATTGTTCTGTTTGTTGAAGTGCCCATTGTAGCACATAACAGTCGTAATTTACGAAACGCATTTCTTACACTTTTTCAATCATTCTATATTTCATCGTCTATTCATGATTACAAATAAACCTCTCTGAGCATCTAACGACCACTTTTTATGTTAAAAAATATACACTGATAAACGCAACACAGCTCATTTGACATGGTGCCAGTCCTTATATGACTGTTAGATTACTAAGATTGAGTTCCAACTTTCGATTATTTTTTAAACAAAAAATAAAAAAGGATGTTAAAAATGGAAAGCCTTTGTATAAGAAATTTCTGAAAGCTTATACAATGTCAACAATACATATGTAAATTTGAACACTATATTGGCGATAATGAGAAAAATTATCAGAAGGCCATTTAATTTGCACACTCGTTCTTAAAACAAAGAAGGAATAGTATGCGAATGATACTTACTACGTTCTATTTATGCTTGCTTTATTTACGATCTGGTAACCTTATCGTTTTTTACTTTTTTGTTATTGACATTTGATGTTCGTCTATTACAATTCTCACATTTCTTTATCTGTTGCTAGTATAGTTCCTTGTTCTTTATCTAACATAAACACATTAGCAGTTTGATTTTAAGCCACAATATTTTAATTAAATTTTATTATTTGATAGAATACTGCAAGTCGGGTAAATCGAAATACTTTTATTTGCATTTTATCGAAATTTTAAAAATTTGTTCTTTGTGAACTGTTCATCGCGTACATCTTATACGAATAGTTTTTAATGGAGATACATTATCGTCAATTCATAACTTGCACATTTTTGACTTGCGCTCACTCTACTGCTAGTGTTATAAATATTTTGTATTGAATTAGAATTTGTCAAATAACAACAATTTCTATTGATTAAAATTTTAAATTTATAATAAAACATTAAATACTTTTGCCATTAAATTGAAATTAGTCTACAATAGTTCGCAGAAAATATTGGTGGCAACAATGACTACATCGAATGCCCAAGACATTGTAAGAATTTATTTCGTAATCAATTTTTCTCAATGGCTTACGTTATTGCACTTTCATAAAAAAAAAATTAAAATTTCAGAAAAACATTATTATGATGTTCCTCATTTCAAGAAATTTATGCACTTACATACTACAGATGTATAAGGGGAGACCCATTGGAAAATACAATAATTTCTCTTAAAATCAATAAAACGTGTACTATGTATGTCCGTATGTTTAAATTCTAATATGGAATTGATGAATTTGATTTTCATCACTATTTTGGATATTGTATTACAATGAATTTAAGGTGAATTGAAGGACTACATTTAATAATGAATTGAATTAATAAATATTTTGTAAATATTATTAAATGAAACATAAAACAATTGATTTGTCTTTAAAATTTAAATGCATTCGCTAATTGATAATAGCAGAAATTGATCTTAAATGATGAATTAATTATTATGGAATTTAAATTAAATATGCCGTATGCCATATACTATGATTCAATCAATCAATCAATCAATCAATCAATCAATCAGTCAATGAATAAATGTTAATCGTAAATAAAAATATTCAATACGTAATGCGATAATTGAAATTAAAGATATTTATTTAAAAATACATTGAAATACTTGAATAATAATTAAAAAACAATGAAAAAAAAAAACAATTAAAATTAAAAAAAAAATTCCATATGTTTAAAAAAATGTGTGGAAATGATAAATAAAATAAAAATTTTATTAATTATCGTTATTAAATTGGATTCTCGCAGGATTTTTTGTTTTTTCCCCGTTAATACAATTGCTCATTAAACAAAAGAAATTCCAATTGAAAGTGAACAAATGAACAAAGTAATGAACAAAATAAAAATAAAATGAAATAAAATAAAAATACAATATTTATTAAAATAACTGAAAAATGTCAGTAGAACAATTGTGAATAAAATTTTAACATTAATGATTGCCAATTATAAAAAAATGTTTGATAGAAGCTTTTTCGAATATTCTTATTAATTAAATTAAGATTAAATGCCTCCTAATTTAATAAAAATTAGAAATAATAAATTAAAAAATATATTAATTTACAAATATTATTCTAATAAATGTTAGATTTCGATTATTTTTAATTGAATGTTATTAAATAAAAAGAACATCGAATTAAATTTAATTAATAATTATTTAGCAATAAAAGCTTCATTATAAAACAAGAAGTTAATTATAATTATTATAATTTAAATATAAATGAATATAATATTATAAATATTAGAAAATAAATTGCATTAATTGGCGGGGTACCATAAACTTAATTACTAATTACTAGTTTTGTTTTTTCTTGCGTTATAAAAATATTTTATTAAACAGTAGGAAGATTTTTTTTCTTCAATTTAATTCCTAATAAAGTTTTTCTTAATTATAAACATAATTATTATATCAATTAAAATAAAATAAAAATAAATTTCTGTTAAAAAGTCAATTTGGTTTTCAACTTTTAAATACGATTCAAATATCTTCGGGAGTCTTTCAGCATCATTATCATTGTGGAGATCTGATAATTTTTGTTTTTTTTTTTAGCATACACACAAGCAGGTAAATAAATGGAGCAAAAGAAAAGAAGAAATACATTTTTTTCAATATTACAGGAATTGTGCGCATAGAATAGAAATGGAAAAAAATTGCAAATTAATTAAAAAAAAAATCGAACCAAAAAATAATAGGAAAGCAATCAAAGAGAAAAAATTTTTTAAGTGAAAGTACAATCCAATTTGAATAAAAACGAAACTGAATAAATCACTTGCATTATGCACCCAAGAAGAATCGGCAAAGGTGACACAATTTAAACCACAATTAAATTAAATCCGTTTTCTATAGAAGCTTTCAATAGAAAAACTAAGTATTGGAATTCAAAATTAAGTCGTATAATATCTTCATAATAAATTTGTATATGGTGAATCAGTAAAACAGAAATGGTTTGAGTTTTTGCCAAATTTATTTTTTTTTTTACTGTGAAGTACAATTGTTCCGGTTATAAATGGAATATTATTTCATACATTTCGGCTAATTAAATGGCCACAAACGTTGTACCATCCTGTTGAAACCAAACATCATTCATATCGATACCCATTGACCGTAATGGTTATGCTGTCCTCATTTTCAAAGAACTATGGACCCAGCTGCACTAAACAGTCACTCGTCACTGGGTGCATAGGCTTCTGTTAGACCACGTGTGGGTTTTTTGAAACCCAGATGCGGCAACTTTGTACTTTATATATTACTTATAACGGAACAAACAATTTAATATCCATTTCATACGATTGAGATTTTAAAAACTTTAAATAGCAACTGACTCGGAAAATTATCACAATGGTAATGTTATTACCTATTGAATGATAGAAGTGATCCACTAAAAGTAGAGAATCTACTAAAGCCATTCCTCCGCTCAATAGGCGTGCAAAAAGATTTAGAGTAGAATTAAAAAAATTAATGGTACATGTAACTCTCACCAAACTTATGCAGCACAACTTGCGCGGAAGTTTTCTTAGAAAACTATTTCTTTTTTTTTTTTTTTTTGAATATTTTTTCGACGTATCAATAAATTTATAAAGATTTACAAGCAATAACATATAGACTTCAATGAAAGATTTTTAAAGTCTCAAATCGTAACTGGTATCCGAATCTATTCGTGGTAACATTCATATCAAACTCAAATAACAGAACAGAGTTGATAGTGGTGATTTTATTTTGGTTTTGTTTTAATAAATCATTGAATTTTATTTAAAATTGTATTCTTATTTTCTGTCTTCGAAGTTGGCTAATTAAAGCTTTTTGAGTTTGTCTAATGCAAATACCTTTTCGTATTCAAAATTAGCTAACCCACAGCTGTTTAAGTATGTTTTGGTGGAAAAAAAATGGAAAAATTAATTCTTATACAGTGAAGCCACAACTTCTATGAATTTCTTGTATAGCTAAGACACTCCTTATAAGTTTTGCAAATGATAATTCGTTAAGGAAAAAATATTTATTTTAGCAACTTATATTCTTGTACTTTTGAAATCATGAAATAATTTTAATTTTTAGTTTAAATTCTTAATTTAATTATGGAAATTCTTAAAAAAAAAAAAAAAAAAAAAAAAAAAAAAAAAA
>QOCX01000516.1:0-28201 GCA_005959815.1 Sarcophaga bullata
CGCTGCTAAAATTTGTGGATTGCGTCTTGGATTTTCAAATTCGAATTTATCTTCACACACATGAACTTATGATCATTAAGAACAAAATATGAACATTAAACTTATTTACTCACATTAGAAAAATGATGATTAGCTTTACTTCCCTGAGGAAGCAATATTAAATATATTTTATTCACATATGTTTATGAGGTGTACAACAGAAACCGAGTAATAAGGTTTCTAGATTGGAAGTTCATTATTAATTTCTGCTCTAAGATAGTATATGCAGTGCTGGAATTAACAATAGGGATACAGGAAAATAATTATTTTCTTTTTGTAATTTCTATGTACTATTCCAGTAGGTCGACGTGAGGCCACGGTTCAAACCACAGAACAGACATCTACAACAAATCGAAATATGAAAAATATTTCTTCGGCAACTTCTTCTCAGCAGATTTCTGGGTAAAATTGTCGATTTTAAACCATAGGTCCTGCCACTCATGTATAAAATTAACACACACAACATAAGTGGTGTGAAAAGCTAGATCGTAAACCTGACTAAAGGATTGCAATGACCAATATTTTATGTATTCCATAAATAAAATGGGCAAAGTATGCGTTTTAACTTTAAAAACCATTCAACGACACTTGTCTGTAATTCTATTGTTGAAAATCAATAAAATCTTGGGAAAACAGTTTCTATTGAATAATAGGAACATTTTACATAGTAATTTTAAAAAGAAAATATGTTGGCCAATATTACCCACCTCAGACTCTTTTATTATTTCAACACTTGGCCGAAGCTCACTTTTACAATCTATTGTGTAGTCGGTTCATTAAATTTGTAAAATTTCAATACACTTTCGTGGATGTAGACACATTTGTAGATTGAAGACCAGCTATTTTATTTTAAACAGCTTCTCTGGATTTATCGGTAGGGTTTACGAGTATCTAATTTTTCTGATATCACAATGTTACAGTCCTAGCGTTGCCTTGGTTGTTCTAAAAAAAATCCTCTTTAGTGGCATTTTGTACGCAGCGGGAAGGTCTATAGAATAATCAACAAAGAACAATCAATCAATCGAACCATGAAATATCGACCTTGCTTGGTAAACTCCAATCCTTTTCATACATTCCGTTTGATGAGAAGGTATACACATCTGTCTTGAACTCTGATTCCATAGCAAATTTCTACATGTGTGGCTTGGAACAAAATCACTGGGTTAAATTTGATAAGGATCGTCGTATCCGAGCTAAAAGTTTATCGCGGTAGTGGATCGCGCTGAATGCTTTACTTTTGAAACAGTTTAAGGTCCCAGTTTTTAGTTTATTTAGCATCATTTTGATACTTTCTTAGCCTTTTCCTCTAGTATTTTTTTTATTATATTTTTCCAAAATTTCCTCTCTTTCAACGCTTAGACTGGTGACCGGATTAATACGTGATCTGTGGTCAATTGTTCCTTTTTGAGGTTAGAACTGAAGCTTATTTCAATTGGCTATACTTAGAAACGTAATTAATCCGCAGTCTTGCTGTTTTTAAGTTCTTCTATTTTTTCCTTTTTTTTATAATTTCTGTTACTCCTTCGGCGCTTTTATTTGGTAAGAGTTCTGAACACCCGAATTTATTAATAATGAGGCTAAGCTGTGGAAATTGTTACTTTTATTGTTAATTTTTTTAACATTTCTAGCATAATATCTATGATGGACTAGTAGAATAGGGTCTTGGTACAGCAGACAAACATCCTATTTCGTCACCAATATGAAATATGCTGTCCATTACTCCTGCTGGACTGTCATCAGATGCTTTATTGCATCGTTCTCTTAAAAACTTTATTTCGAAACTAAAAGTACAACTTTGTTCTGGCCATCTTCGGTCTGCAGCTGAAAAGCTTGCCGACATTGTAACAATATGGTTGAACATATGGAATCGCTTGATTTCGAATAAAATAGTTCCGATGCAGTTAGTATCAGAGTGCACTTTTCCGTACTTAAAACTGCGGTGGATTGCCAGTTAACTGTATTATAATGTGAAACATATCCCACATTTTTTGTTTTGACTAGACTACACAGTTACCGCCTGCGCAAGATGATTGAGATGATTACTAATCACTGCCTAACGGTGATATTATGAGAAGGTTAGGTGATCTATAATATTACTTTTGTAGAAGCTGAAGGAAAATGAGAACAGTATACACTTCCTTTGTAGTTGTAGTTGTCCAGTGTTACCATCAAGCAACCTCGCTGATATGGCGGTTGTGAACGCTGTTCTCATTAGAACTTCAACAGTACTTGAGTGTGACTAGGATTTGTTGCATTGCTTGTTCATTCGAATTTTGTTTTTATTTACGGCTGAATAGGGGATAAGTTCTCTCCGTATGAAGTCCATGGGGAACTATCTCGATGTACAGTGTATCTTGTTCCGCTGGTTTCTTATTACTTCATATGGGTAACACATTGGAGATTCATTTACATTCCTTTCGAACGCGGGCTACTTAACTTCAACTCCAAATTTATGATTTCTATTTATAGCTGCTTTCAACTTCGCTTATGCGAAACAGTTGTTTTTATTTTAGAATCGGTCAGCCCTCAATTTGCAACAGTTTCTGCCACATTTGAACACAACACAGAAGCAAAGCACAATAATAGTCAAGTTAGACCAACAATTGCGCGACAACCCTTAACAGATCTTTTAAAAGTTTAACCAGAAATGGAAGACGACAAACCCTTAACGATGAAAAATTAAATAAAATTACAAAACATTGACATCGATAACAGCAACACCAACAACAGCAAAAAAAAAATATTAAAATATTGAAAAAAAAAAAAAAAAGAACTGCTTTTGAGGGCAACAAACGAACAAAATAAGCGAATATCGGTCACCTTAAAATTGGCATATGCAAGCGAATGAAATGAAACATGAAACGACTCAATTCGTTACTGACTTTGTCTTCTTTTATATTTATTTTTTATATTTTATTTTTACAAAAAAAAATTTTGCAATTATTTTTAGAAAAGCGAAAGCAAAGAAAAACTATAAAAGAACCTTCAAGGTAAAGGTAATTCTTCTTTAAATATTATTGCAGTTCAACTGACTGGAGTGTCATTAAATGCATTATCATTCATGTTCGGGTTAGTTTTCTTTAATGGCACTGTGGTACTAAATACATTGCATTCTACACAGAATGGCATTACTTTTATTATAAATTTCAATGCCTTCTTTACGTTTTAAAATATTCCATTGTTTCACGGTTGGTTTCTACGTATTCTGTTTCCCCTGTCAACTACTTTTGGAGAAAAACGGATTTGAGTCAGCCCACCAAATAATTTGAATGGAAGATTTTGTTAAGCCTGCAATCTTTTTTTCCGGTAATTGCAATCAAATCATAATTATTTACAAAAAAGTTCAGCAAAAATCTTAATAAAGAATACACAACACAATCCGTGTAGGGAAATGTGTAAGAGGGTTAGGTAGCAGACCCAGCTTGAAGGATAAAGTCCCGCTTAAATCATAGGCCTAACAACCATTGTGATACCACAATTAAACAATTAATATTCAAACCCGGGAATCACTCTTTCCCCAAAGAAAGCCAACCTGGCTCCGAGAGAAATGATATGTTATCAGTCTTTACATTGGAGAGTCCCAAAAATGAGTGATCGAAATCACTAGAGGTTAAAAGTTGACACCTCTTAATGGTAAGGGTGATACATGGGATGAAATATAGTTTCTTTCTCCTCCTTAGACACACAACTCTTGCAGTACTCATTCGATGGAATGGCTGGATGCTTTTCAATTCATCTCGTATTTTTGAGATGAATAGCCCTGGGAATTAAAGACAGTAGTAAATCTGCAATCCTTATCCATACAAATCGAGCACGTGCTGCCAATGAACTTCTCTTTAAGACGTCGGTAATTGTTAACCCTGTACCCACTATGCCCATGATATCCCTATGATCTGAGACACACATATGAGAGTTCCCTTCAGACGTTCGGCACTTAATCCCAGCCACACTTTCAATATGATCAGGCAGGAATACTAAAATCAAATGTCCTATTAAGAAGGAACTATAAAATGTCCAAAATAAGAAAACAAATTTGTACAGTAACCAGACGTCTAATGAAAGCCTGTGAAAGCCCTCTTTTTACAGGAAAATGGTTTAAAAAAATTGTATATTAAACTTGTTTGTCCATAGCTAAGTTTGGAAGAAATAATTCAATGCCATTACAGTGCATAGTTCGTGATTCGTGTCAGTCGCCTAATGGTTGATGCCTGTCAAAATTTGATAAGTTTGAGTCATTTAGTTTGCGTTTGATGGCAGACTACCGCGTATTTTTAGAAGAAAAGTAAATTTCATGGGAAAAATCCGTAGTTTTGTAATACGTATTGTTCTCCATTCCGTTATATTCTCTAAATTTAGTGCCAAGTGCCTATTTTTTGTTTTTAAAGCTGATTCGTCGGAGAAAGATTTGGCAGTAATGATGAAAACATCTCAAAAACAGATCTATTTTGATGACCAGGACGAAGAATTTTTTTGTATAGAACTGAATGGTAGAGGCCATATTGAAAATATTTAATTCGTTATTTAAATCAAATCAAACCACTGTTATTCTAGTGTGCCAGTGTAGTTTTATGTAAACTTAAACAACAACTTCACTACTAGAGGGTCCTGAGTGTACTGTAATGTACAATTACTTTTGCCAACAGTAACACTAACAACAATAATAACAGCAAAAAACAACGACAAAAAAAACTATTTCACTGCTTTAGGGGGAAAACTAAAAACACAATAAAAACAGCAGCAGCCGATTATTATTTTTTTCACGCTGCAATATAATATAAATTGCATGTGTGTGCGTGTGTGTGTGTGTGTTTGTATGTAAACAGCTAATCACATGCGGAATATAGTGTAGTTTGTTAGTGTAGATGCGCATGCGCAAACGGCAGATGTCGCTTGTATGCTGAAATAATTTCAAACAAAAACACTCATATAAGGAAGGTATTTTACGCCTTTGTCTGCCTCAATATTTTTTTTTTTTGGTTTTGTCATTACAAAAGTAAAAGGTATGTTACTTTTGCCAGGGATTAAATGACATTCGCGTTCGAAATAATTGTATCGTCCTTTGCCTGCAATAAAGGCGACAGTAGACGAATGGCAATCTTACAAGAAAATTCCTAAAATAGTACGAGTTTCGTAATGAGAAAATAATTTTTTTTTATTTCACTTCAATGATTGAAAAATTTGTTGTTTTTCTAATATGCAATTGTAACGTGCTCGTATTGTAAAATGACAGCCTGGACATGTCACGTGTCATCGACTTTTATTTGATAAACAAACAAAAGCTTCTACATTTTGTGTCCTCTCAGTTCTTGTTTATTCTTAAAATATCTACCTACTCTCTTTTCTGATCCTTATTAGCGTAACATCTCCGAAAAATGAAATTAAAATATTTAAAAGTAATAACTTTTCTTATAGTCCTAGCCGAGTAATCTTATCAACTTGATTAACAAAAACAAAAATATAAATAAACATGACAATTTGTTCCATCTTCTGCATCTTCTTTTTAAAGACATTCAAGTGTCATCTCTCATGTAGAGCCTTTCATTCTTCCCTTGAACTGTGAATGCAAATTTGAAAATAAATATTCAATACATGCCCATTAGTGATGGTTTTTTTTTAGTACAATTTGAAATTTTTTTATATATTTCGGTACTATTTTTTAAATATTTTTCACTTTATTTTAGGACGATAGTATATTTCTGTTCCTATATTTCAGTCCTTGGTATTATCGAATTGCCAGTTGTAAGTATCGTCTACAGAAATGAGGAACTTTGCTCATTGCGCACTACGATTTCTCAATAGAAGATACTGTCTGATATTCATACAATAATCATTGTTGATATTATCTTCTAAGGCGGTTTAACTTCAGTTCCTGGGTCAGTTGGATATTGTACGAGTGCATGCCCCCTTCTCTGTAAGGGTCATCTTTACGTCATGGTTTGGGCATGCACTCGTACAATATCTAACTGACCCAGGAACTGGAGTTAAACCACCATAGATAACAATATGGAACTGTGGTAACTAACGGCTATTTCATTATCTGGATGAATGGGTGCTTGAACAAAGAAAATGTTTGACTAGATAACATCAATCTATCCAAGACTGATCGAAGAGTGTTCAATATTTGCTATTAGCGAAATATTCGCTATACAAATTGGTGTTCACTTTAGGTCCGTGCTTCCCAAATTCTGTTGACTTTAATTGGTTTATCTGCGCACCAACAGCATGTGGTTTCAGCAGTTTGGCGCTAAGTGACACATAACTCATGCCACGAGCGATGTGCGGGCATAATTATTTCAAGTGGTTCTGGCCACCAAGATCGTACGATTTAATCGTGTTATACTTCTTATGAAGTCGCCGTAGTCTAGTAGGTAGTGTGTTGGCTTATTAGACGAAAGGCCAGGGTTCGAATCCCCGGTCAGACATCAAAAACGAAATATTACAAAAAATATTTCTTCGGCGAATTCCTCTCAGCAGATTTCTGGCAAAACTCTGAGTGTAAATAAAATTGCCATGAAAAGTTTCTCAAAAAAAATCTGTCGTTCGGAGTCGACTTTAAACTGTAGGTCCCGCCACTCATGTATAAAATTAGCACACACAACATAAGTGGTGTGAGAAGCTAGGCCGTAATCCTGACTGAAGGGTTGTAATGGCCAATTATGTATGTATGTATGTATACTTCTTATGTGTTATGCAGTTGTTTGCGAATAAGCTGCAAATCATAGTGATACTCAACATCAACCATAACATCGGTTCCATTCAGTCTGATTTATGCGTCAGCGTCAAGTCAACGAATAAAAATGTCAATGATATCTCACATTTTGTTTTATTTCAATTTAGATATAGGAAGCGCTTAATGAAAGATCCAATACTTTGCACTTGTCATCAAATGAAACGAATAATTTCAATTTGAAGCAAACTAGAGTTTCCCAAGAACCGGTCAATGAAAGAAAAAATATTCTGGTCTCCTCTTCTTCTTAGTAATTGCAACTTCTGCTGAAGTCAGTTATTCCAAGCCTCCAGGTGTGTGCACCGAGGTGTCAGTGTGTGGTTATAGCTGCTATAAGGATTTTTTTCTCTTTATATCCATCGCGTGACAGATTTGTGTAATATTTAATCTTACACTGCAGAGGAATGCAAAGCTGACTTACAAATTCTTTGCCAGTGCGTTGACTTCATTGATGCTTTCAATGTCACGTTTTTTAGGAGCAGTCGAATATCTGTTTATTTCCTTTGGAGCACCTAGCGTTATTTGATTATTTTAGAAGTGCATATGCATTAATCTGAAGTCGCCGTAGTCTAGTATGTAGTGTGTTGGCTTATTAGACGAAAGGCCAGGGTTCGAATCCCCGATCAGACATCAAAAGCGAAATATGAAAAAAAAAATTTTTTTTTTTTCGGCGACTTCCTCTCAGCAGATTTCTGGCAAAAACTCTAAGAGTAAATAAAATTGCCATGAAAAGTTCTCTAAAATCTGTCGTTCGGAGTCGACTTTAAACTGTAGGTCCCGCCATGTATAAAATTAACACACACAACATAAGTGGTGTGAGAAGCTAGGCCGTAATCCTGACTGAAGGGTTGTAATGGCTAATTATGTATGTATGTATGTACATGCATTTATCTCTGTTCGAAAGACCCTTGATACTGAATGGTTTTAATCGAAGTGAAGTGAAAATCCATGCTTCTAGTTAGATTTTAGAATTAAGCATATGCCTTAAGAAATTATCGAATAAAATATTCCGTATTTTATTTGATAGGGAAGGGAGCGACTATCCTAACTATCATAAAGAGTTGAATTTCATGGAAGAGTACAATAACAAAAAGAGATGATGTAGGAAGTAGAGAAGTACTTTTTATTTGAGAAGAATGCTAAATTCTATCTTCCCTGCTTGCTGCCATTTAAAACGCAGAGCATCAGATCATGTAAAATAAAATCAAATTATCGATTTTAAACGGTTATTACATTTACAACAACAATAATAACAACAACAACAAATGAACAAATGAAGAGAATCAATTGAATTGATTTTAATACAACCGTAATCATCATTATAATTCAACAGCAGCTGTCAATTTAACCTTCACTTTTTCCATTCATAAATCGGCTTTTTTCTTTTGTGCAAATGAAACACAAACGCTTGCGCATTATAAAGCACCCAGAATAAATCTTAAAACACCCATCTCCTCATCTTGAATACATACATATGTACTCATGTACATATGTACATCCGTAGAGGAATATTTTCGTTTTAAAACTTTAACCCAATTTAAAAATTATTTCATTTCTTCATCTTCCATTGTCTTCTTTTCTGTTAATTTTTAATTTTTTTTTTTTTGTTATGTTCATACCTTTCAAAATCAATACTTTTTTTTTGCGAATGAATCGATAATGTTGATTACCGTAAAAGCAACAACAATAATAATGACAACGACTATATAAAGTAAAATAAAAATATATTTCTTACGAAACCAAAAAGAAAATTTTTCAATTTTTTCAAAATATAATATTTACACGCTCTTTATACCCATATTTCGTAATAAATCGTTTCGTAGTATATTTGGCTATTGGATTGTGTGTTTGATTGGTCGCTTATTTGGCCGTTTCAATGTTTTTAGTTACCTGTGCTTATATTGATACAGTTTTTATTGTTGTTTTGTTGTTTTGTTGTTTTGTTGTTTTGTTGCTTTTGTGTAGAATACAGAAGACCAGTTTTCTAAATTTGGGACAACAGCTACAAAACAGCCCGAAATACTCTCACCTACAGATACTCTCGTCTACTACTGATACATGGATACAAATACAGGCTGTATCTGGCGTTATCCAAATTTACTTTTATTATCAGTTTCAAAAAAAAAAAAAAACAAAAAAAAATTCTATTCTCTTCTATGCAACAGTGTATAGAGAAATTATATTTGTGCCACAAATTTTTTCCCCACACTGTAAACTACATTCTATTTCCCCTGTGCGCCAGTATGAGAATTTGAATTTGTTGAACTTACATACGTTTTAGAAACGGAATGAAAAAAAAAATTAAAACAAAAGAATTTTGTTTTTCTTATTTTCTCGCTACTTAGATCGCTAAGAACGTATTAAAGTTCAAAATATCTGAGCCAATCAGATAGATACACCGAAAGAAATTTCGCAATTAAATGTCGCCGGCATAAACATTTAATGAGTAAATAAAATGATCTGAGAGTCATAGTTTAATATTTTGTGGCTAAAAATTGAAAGACAAAATAACAGTATATACAGTCTTGCCAAAAATATTAATGACACGCCAAAGTTTCATAATTTTCTTAAATTTTTATTTACCTTTCCATCAATAAAACGTAGAAAATATGAATTTTTGTAATAGGAATCCCCACAGCTGCTCGAAGTAGTCGCCGTAGTCTAGTAGTCTGAGTGTGTTGGATTATTAGACGAGAATCCATGGTTCACAAACCACAGCTCAGACATCTCGAATAAAACGAAATAAAAAATGTAGCTTTCAACGAATCCTTTCAACAATCTTCTGACAAAAAACTTTGAGAATAAATAAAATTTGTATGAAAAGTTTTTCTAGTCTGTCGCTCGGAGCCGATATTAAACTGTAGGCGCTGCCACTTATACATAAAATTAACACACACAACATGGGCAGTGTGACAAACTGATTGGTAAACATGACTAAATGCTTGTAACGACCAATTAAGTAAGTAACTAGGAGATGTTCAAAGGCACAGATATTCTGCTCTGCTGAATATCCAGATCAAACAGCAGCGCTCATTTTTTCCCGCATCCACATAGCAATGCTATATGCGCAGAAGCTTTTCTCAAATCGTCAACAACCCGTTACCGTTCACGTATTTTTTTTTTTTGTTTATTTCTTGGTCGTCAGTTCACTTTACACTGGGGCGTTCATATGCTAAAACTTAATCTTTTAATGGATGCCTCCCGTCATATTTTATTGCTGAAAGTCTGGTTTTTTACACGAATGGATAGGATAAAGAATCCCAGTTAGTGCCATAACCACAAATGGGCACGTTATCTTTAGTTAAAGTTCCAAATGATTAATTAAAAAGAATTAAAAGAGGATAATTAAACTTTGTTCTTGTAAATTCTTATTTCCTTTGCCAAACTTTAAAGTAAATTAGCCACACATTCGGAAATCGTGTGCTATTTTCATCCCAGCCTTAATGTTAGGATAACTAATGGCATTTCTCAAAATGAGATTTAATCGGTTCGTATCCGGGAGAAGATGGAAGAACTTGCATTATGGTTTTCTCAATAAGAGAATTAATTAAGAATGTCTCCAGCCTACACTCACAGAGGCTAATATTGACAAAGAAAATCATAGAAAGATCGGGCATCTCAAACAGTACCCATCAATTACAGTTTCATCGAGAGCGTTGTTTCTGAACAACGACAATGCATGCTACAGCTGATTAAATGCTCGCTGAGTTGAAAAAAAGTTAATGAACTACTGATCAGAACCACATTTTGCCATTATTTGCCATATTTCTTTGAGTGTAAGTTTGCCATTAACCTTGGTCTCCTTTCGTGCATATTTGTTTGTGTATAAATTTTGTTATTCTTTACCTTTGAATGAACGTTTTTAGAAAAACAAGGCGGCTTTTGTTTGAAAATTCCAGGAATTACCTTAAGCAAGTTATTGGTCCCGCAAAAGGACAACCAACACATGCACAAATGCCACACATACTTACAATGTTCTTCATCAGCAGCATCAACTACAAACATTATCATCATCTTCACAAAATTATCAAAAGTTTATTGCTGCTGGCAACAACTCTAGAAGAAGAGAATTTTACCAAATCCATGAGAGTATTTTGTCTTCTTTTTTTTTTCTGCATCATCAGAACAGTGTCAGCAAATGATCATTTTATTTCGGTTTGTTAAGAGTCTCTTCCTTTTGAACTTTTGTCTTTATTTTATTCAGTTTTTGTTATTTTCTGTTGTGTGTTCTTGTTCTTATTCCATCTTGTCTTGAGCGAGATAACAAAAGGAATCATTTTTCACAAAAACAACCTTAAGAAAACAGTCTCTTCTTCCATAAGTCTTGTGTTTTGTGATGTTTGGATTTGAAAAAAAGTTTCCAAAGTAAATAATGCCACCAAAAGAGAGTAAAAAGAAATGAAAAAGGATTTTGAAAATTGTAGACTTTAAAAGACCACAATCTCACACTAAAATTGTAAGTGAGTAACAAAAGTTTACATCACCATCGCTTTGTAAGCAGAATAAAGTTTATATTTCTCTGTTCACAATACAGTGGTTTTGTTTGGCTATTTTTAAACCGCCAGCTTAAAGCCACAGCAGAGTTGAAATAGAAACGAAATACAAATTTTATCCATATTATAACAACTAAAGCATGTTTAATGAAGCAATTAAACTACCGGTTACCTTAAAAAGGTTTTCATTCTGTCTCAATGATTTTTAATTTGTTGCTGGGTTAAAAAGTATTCTTAAGTACTGTTCATATCGTTGAGCTTGTTTTTAATTTTTCTTTACCACAGGACTTCCCTTCATTATGCCAGATTATCACAACTATTTGAAGTATTTTAAAGAGAGCAGCAGTAGACATTTCGAAGAGCACACATCATTAGCAATTAAAAGATCAAAATTCGAAAAACACGAAATTTTAATGAACAGAGCAACAACAATAAAAAAAAAAAACGAAAGAAAGAAATTCTCTTAAGATATCCTGTTTGTTGTTCATCTCATATGTAGATGCTGATCATTTAATGGTTCTCATGATCTGTCTGTTTCCGAAAGTCTTTGCACAACTATAAACATATGCTAACTGAGAAGATGAATACCATTAACGAGTTGTTGTTGTTGCACAGTGGTTGGCCATTGGTTTATTAGTGAAAAAAAAAATTATAATATCACAGCTAATAAGCCTTAAAAAATTTTCTTAAAAAATATAAAATCGATATTGTGGTGTGAATAAAGGATTTTTGTTGAAATCAAATATCTTGTCAGCAGATATAAACATTTACTTATTCAATTGGTCGCTACAACCCTTTAGTCAGGATTCCGCCCTAAGTTCTCAAACCACCCATGTTGTGTGTATTAATTTTATGCATGAGTAGCGGGCTTGTAATCCACCATGACTATGCCAGCGAAAAATTTATTTCACTTGACTTTGAAGTTTTAAAGCACTTGTCGTAATACAACTTGGACTAATTTGCCAGACGACATCATCCAAGAATTGACGAATGAATTAAGATACACGATGAAACTGAACGTGGAAACCTTTGGACAAATGGGCCTTAAGATTGTCTCTTAAACTACCCAATTATTAAGGTATGGATAATGGCATTAACCATTAAAATGGAACACTAGGCGATTTATGCATTCGTAAGGCGACGAACGAAACGTAAGATTTTCTAAACCCATTGCCGAGGTCCGTAAGAATGTGCAGAAGAATGCGAGGCTATCGATTTCGTGTTGCTGCTGATAAGAACTCGGCTTTTCATAATTCAAGAACTACAACTACGTGTGTTCGCTAAATAGGCTCTTAGAGCACTTTGCAACTGACTCTCCAATTCATCGAAAAATTCTCATCTGCAATGAAGGGGTCTTTTTCTAGATGAATGGGTATGTGAAAAAACAAAATTATCGGATTCGAAACGATACCAATCCACATGTGATCGAAAAGCTTCTAATGCAATACGAAAATATCGTTATTTGGTGTCATCAAACCTTATTTCTTTGAGAACGACATTGTCAAGGCCATCACTGTCAACGGCAAGCACTATGGGTCAATGGTTGTCAACTTCTTTTGGCCTGACTTGAATGAACGGAATACCAACGATAAATGGTTTTAGAAGAACTTTGCCGTACAATACATATCACATTAAATATTCTGCATAAAAGATTTTAAGTCACTATCTTCTCACATGGGAGTGATGTGAACTGACTATCGAGATCGTTCAACTTAAATTTGGACCGTTTCTTGTGTGGTTTCCTAGATCACAAATGTATTTGAATAATTCACGACCTACAGTGGTCCTCAAAACGATAATCAAGCATTTCAGTGGTCAAATTCAGCAAGAAACGCAAGAAAGAAGAAAATCGGTAAAATTTTTTCTGTTTTTTCTGTTAATTGATTTGGTTTCTAAACGTCGAGCTTCTTCGTGCTCTCTTCTAGCTCTCTTTAAATGGTTAAAAACGGTTTGATAACGAATGCCTATTTCCTTAGAGGTGGTCACATTGGTTAAGTTCTATGATTTCGTCGATTTTTTTAGCTATCAGTGGATCAGGCTACATCTCTAACATCCAAATTATCAAATTGAAAATGGGCAAAATACTTAGGCGTTGTTTTTCTAGCTTCAAAATCATCTCCATAGACGTGACAATTGTTTCAGCAATCTGCATTACTTGCTTACCTTTTCTAAAAGGAGCAATAAACGTGGGTAATGTTTAGGCTTTTCACTTATTGCTAAAAGTTTTTTACAGAATGATGTCATTTGAGAAAGGTCTTCGAACCAAGTGAAGCTTTAAATGTCACCATTCACCTAGTAAGCTATAGTGTTGCCTGATGCAATTATCATTCATTATCATCCACTGGCAATTTTCGAACGAATGTTTTCGAATACTCAAAATTATTAAAAGAAAATGAAGAAATTTATTTTAAAAAAAGGGTTTTAGAAATTGCCTTAAATATGTTTTAAATTATTAAAATACATTTTATAGAAATTGTTCATTTGTTTGGATTAAAAAAAAGTACTTATTCAATGGTACTCTTTACAAATTTGTTCCAAATATGCCAAAAACAAATATTTTGTATCACAAAATATGCTGCTTCGATCCAATACAATTCAAATCAAATTTAATTAATGGCCTTATTTTTGTTTTTGCGTATTAAATTGTTTAAAACTATAAGACAAACAAAAAGAAACTCTTTGTCTTTTGGCTGAATTTGTTGTTAGCTGTCTGTCCGTATGTATACTCATGTAGGCAGAAGAACCGTGACTTTTATTCATTTTTTTATTTTTATTTTTAGAAATTCCAAACAGGCGAAACTGAAAAAAAGAATCGTGATTTTGATTTGATTGTTTCTCTAAAAATATCATTCATCTTTTCTCTCTCACTCTCTCTCTCTCTCTCTCTCTCTCTCTCTCTCTCTCTCTCTCTTTGTCTTTTAAAACTAAATAGCAACAGAGAAGAAGAAAAAAAATTAAAATTAAAACGTCGGCAAAGAAAAACTGATTCAGAAATAATGACGAATTTGCAAAATAAAAAATTAAAAAAAAGCATTGGAAAAAAATGACAACATTAGAGTGACGAATTTCTAAAAGCACTTTTAATTTTATTTTTGCCTTTTTTTCCTTCTTCTTCACTATATTCAAGGGGAAAAACAGAACTCTCTCTCTGCTTTAAAGCTTTTGAAGGTCTAACAAACTGTTGGAAAAAAAAACGGGGTTGTTTCTACGCAATAATACGGTTATCACTGGGGTAGCAGGGTGATTGACTGATTGTCGCGACAGCCTTATGGACGCCATAGATACACAATTTGTTGCTGTTTTAGCATACCCTCGGGCAATAATACTTTCTGTAGTGAAGGTTCATTTTGAAATGTTTTCGTGTATTTGATTTGGCTGATGGGTGCTTGTCAATAATTGAAAAAAGGCATTTCTTTTCATTTGGTACGTACAAAAACTAAAGAAAAAAAGCTTATGTTTTAAAATGGTGGTTGGAAAAGAATACACTGAAAAAAATTTGTAATTTATTTTTTTTTATTTATTTTTTTTTGAATTTCAGTTTATTTTTTATTTGTTATTTAAAAATGATTTCCTGAAATAGAGAATTGAACGAACGTAATGTGTGTTTTTTTGTTATTTAGTTTGTCAGCAAAAAATAGGCACATTCAGATGAAAGGTCTGAAAAATCTGAAACAATTACAAAAGGGGCCTTATTTGGAACAAAACTTGTAACGTGAAATAGCGGAATTTTATTTATTTTATGTTTGCAAAATTATTCTCGAGATTTTAAAATGTTGAAAGCAGCAGTATCCAGCAATTCGCGATCCTAGTAGCAATGCTAAAACTACTAAGCATAGTTTGTCATTTCACCGTAAATATACTAATAAAACAATAACTCTTACAAATTATTAAATTTTGTTATTAAAATTCGTGCCGTATGAGAAATATGTCTCTATCGAAAACGTATGTTCAGCGACGAAGTTAAATTTTGGCTCAATGTGTATGTCAACAAACACAATTTCCGAATTTGGTATAAAGAGCAGCTTTCCATATGACATTAAAAACTAATCGACGTTTTGTGTCCGGCCATGGCAGAATGTTTTAAGGTGCAGTGTAGCAAAATTGAATCTTTTTCGGTTTACCGTTTGCTGAGTGGACTTGTTTTTTTTATTTATTTACTTTGTGTTTGTTTACTTTATAGAAGAAAGGGGTGTCACAATGCAAATTTTTCATCTTCTTATTATTTTCTGCTTTATTTCAGTATTAGTAGACAAGTTTCTCCAAATAATCAAATTGGTCTACTATAACCACTTCTAGGATGATAATTTTGACTTTTACTGCTGCCTGAGAACAGTATAAACTTCGAAAAAGGTCCAACTTCCTAAAATATTTTTCTTAAATGAATTCATTTTTGAGTCTATTTGATGCCTTAACGAATTAATCTTTGATGCTTATCAAAACGATTATTCAGTGTCCACTGCTTTCCTTAAGTGATTCAGATTAAATACCTTACTTTTAAAGCAATTTCTGTTTCTAGCAATTTTCCTTTTAGAGTAACCCTTTGCTTCTAATTTAAAAATCATATTTTTTTCAGCACTCGTTACAGGAATACAGCGACTTATTTTTAGATTCTGATAAGATCACTCCTCTAAAAATTTACTCAGAAATAGCCGGTTTTACAAAGTTTTCTTTGGGGTTAGAGTTTTTAATAAATGATTGAGTATGCTGGGAAGTCGCCGTACTCTAGTAGGTAGTGTGTTGTCTTATTAGACGTGTGATCACGGTTCAAACCCCACATCAGACATCTCAAACAAAACGAAAAAATATTTCTTTGGCGACTTCTCCTCAGTATATTTCTGAGAGTAAATAAAATTACCATGAAAAATTTCTCAAATATCTGGCATTCGAGGTACCGCCACTCATACAAAATTAACACACACAACATAAGTGATGTGAGAAACTAGGTCATAATCCTGAGTAAAGCGTTGTACTGAGGAATTACGTTGTATGTAAATATGGGCACAGCGTTGTTATAATCCAAAAATTTCACACATAAATAAATAACAAATACAAATTAGGTTAAATAAATGTGGTAAAAATGTTAAATTTTAAAATAATTTATTTATTGTTTCCATCACGTTTCATTTTATTTACTTATTTTTCTTTTTCGTTTTTTTTTCTCTATCTTTTCCAGTGATTTTTCTTAAATAATTGGGTAAGTCTTACAATAAGTGAAAAATAAATTGCTTTTTCGCTCAGTGTATTTTGATGTCATATTTTTTTGCCACTGGCTGTATCAGACAATTAATTGAATTCGTAGAAGGAAAAGGATTTTTCTTATTTCCTACTGAACATACCTTTCAATATTCCTCAAACAAATCTTGATTAGAATTGTATGGTGATTTTAGTTTGCTTCTTCAGTGTTCTTCAAATATTTGCAAACCAAACAAAGCAAAAAAGGATCCTAAGTTTCATAATAAAAAAAAAAAAAAAATAAAATAAAATAAAAAAAAAAAACGATTGTGGCATCGAACTGCACAAAATTAAAGGAAAATTATGGTCATACACACACACACGTACACATATGACAGCAGGAGCACTTTTACAGTTCTCAACAGTGAAACCGAGAAAATAAACGAAAATTAGTTGTCTCGGAAAGGTCATTTACTTACCACTGCGAAAAAGAGCTCTTGTGTGCCACTTTTAAGTATAAAAGGAGAATCTCAAACTATACGATATTTTCGATGAATTTATGACATTCGATCAAAAAAGAAAAAAAATTACAAAGAAACCGGAAAAATAAAGGTAAAAACAAATAACAGAGTAAAAAATTAATTGTCCGAATGACAGGCTAGACAGGAAGAGAATTAAAAAGCTCAACTAAAAATGAAACACAAACAATCCAATCTCATGGAAGAGTATTTTTTATATTTGAGATTATGTTGTTTGTTTAAAACCATAGATTTGTTTAATTGATGAGCTACTAACCATCCAACCTTCTGAGGAACACAAAATATCAATTAATGCTGTTCAATCAAAAGCAATATTAAACAGAAGCGTGTATTCCAAATGCTTTAAAATATTCCATATTCTGTAGCTCGGAGTTTCTTTCTTGTCAAACCACACTTTTTCCTTCAAATCCAATTACCCTGAACGCAAGAGGTATATGATATGATAGTTTTGGCTGTATAAAGACAGCTGTAATCGCATAATATCTAACTGGTTTCAGGCCGACAAGCCGTTTTATTATGCTATCTAAGTGTAAACCAAAGGATCGAAACAGTTAATCCTTCAAGAATAATGGAGAATGTGGCTTCAGACAATATAAGTGCAGCATTGCCAAAGAATTTCTTAATAAAACCGTTTGTCGTTCACTTTGTAATAGACCACCCAGACCAGCTGTGTCCTAAAAACATATCCTGAGAAAGTTTGGCCTAATAATAATATCCGCCTGAAAAACACTATATTCCCTTAGAAGCCCATATGAATGTCTGAAGTTATAGTGTGGGTTTTAAAAAGCCTTTTAATTCCTAAATCTCGAATATTTTTTCGACTTCTTCCAGTTTCAAATACGTATTGCTCATCGTGACTGTACTCATGTACTTTAACCACTACTCCACATCACTTGTCAACCAATTTATATCTACTTTACCGAGGAGATAGATAAATAGGTTGAAGTGGAGAAGACCAACAATAGAGTTTAACATTTCATGCTTTTCTGCATATACATATATGAGGCATTAAGTAGGCTTGTTGGTCACCAAGAGATACTCTACTCTCTCTCTCAGATGAAGGTTGAACAATGTGGAGCGCAAGAGTATTTAACGTGGATATATTCCTTAAGCAAGTATATATTGAGTCTTCGGAACTTATTCAATCCTTCAATCAAGTGAGCTCCCCATTTTTGTGTGTTCACACGTGACTCACTCTAACTGATTTTAAGAATTTCGAAAAAATAAATTGAAAATTTTGTGGCACATAATCGTGGCTCACAAATAACGAAATTAATCGGACAAATTAGCGGAAATTTTATGAGTTTTTGAAACCCAGTCTATCGCCATTCATTTGCATAAATTATTTATTGTTGTAATCAAAGAGGCCGCTGGAAATCTGTTCAACGAACCGTGCAAATTAGTTGTAAACTTGAAAGCAAATTAAAGCATAGACAATTAAGGAACGCACTTTAAAATTCAGTCTTTTGGAATTTTTATAAAACAATTACATGAAAAGTAAATGAAAAACAAAAACAAAAAATTACTTCAAATGAAATTCCAATACTTCTCTCTGAGTTCTTATCATAATTTTTCAGTTTTTTTTTCTTCTTACAATAATTATTTGAATTTCGAGCATTTGGTAGTTAAGTAAGCGAATGAGTTAAACACGAGTGAGGACAGTAGTGAGAGTACAAAAAACAAAATGTGATAATTACTATGGTACGTGCTATTTTTTCTGCTTCTTGTTCGTCAGTGTTTCTTTTCATTTCTCTTGTTGAAAACAAAAAAATTTTTCATTTGCTTTAGATGGGTTAGAAGTTCTTTCTTCTTAACATTCTACTTCTGCCAATTGAGTCTATTGTTGAGCTCTGAATTGTGGCACACAACCAACCACCATCACCACCACCACCACAATCAACCATCAACCATCAACACTCGTCTATACTGCTGCCACCCTTGCTGGACGTTATTTAATGTGCTTCTTGTAGAAGTCAAAATAAAACTAAACTCTTGTAAATCCATTGTTTCTGTTTCCCTCTATCGGTATGAGACCTTTAAAGGCGACGATCGATCGAACGGCCGACCTACGAACTGACAGCTGCAACACAATTATGCTGTTTTCTTAAATTTTTTTTCTTGTTTTTCTTGAAGTTTTACGGTAAAGTAACCCAATTCTATAGAACTCTTATGAGTCTCGATTACAATGCTGCTGCACTCGCTTATAATTGGAATTGGTGGAATTGAATAATGAAAGAAAACAACAAAAACAAATTTAAGCAAATAACCAGCGGTGGACGAGTAGAAAGAGAAAGAAGCCTTATTAAAAATTTTTAAGCTTTTTTTTTTTGGTTTTTTATTATGTTCATCGTATAAAATCTAAAGGGGATATTTTAGTGTCTTGAATTGTTTTTGTTGAAGTGCGCAAATGTACTGACAATCGGTCGCAGAAATTGTTTTCTTAGCGTGTGACTCCACAATGTAGCAAACGTGTTAATTTCAAATTTCAATGTATTTTGTTTGTTAAGCTTGCAATAGAAATTCTGCAGAACAAGTAGAATCAGTGAAGATACCATCAATAGAATCTGTATCGGCCAATATATCCAGTGATTAATCAGAAACCTCTCTCTGCATCCTGGGCAACGCACACAGGAAGCTATGGAGTGGAATTTATCTCAAGCTTGGACGTAACATTCGGAAGGGATTTTATGATAGCGTGTTTTTATATTGTTGTCTAATATTCGGCTACTGAATAGCCATTTCATCGCCATGATTTTCGCTTTCGTGTGAGGAAAGGTTTTACAAGCGTATAAAATTTAATTCCTCGATATACACACCAAATCCGTTATCCTTATCCAAATTCAAGTGATCGGTCCATTTGAAGGAGAATTTCGCTTCAAATTCTTGTAGCCTCTAGTTACCAAATAATTAATCTATACCGAGGAATCAGTCTTTGATTATGTGTATATTATGGTTTATATGCGTTTTCTTTTTCTTTTTTTCTTTTTTGATACAGAGAGTCCCGTTTTAAAAAACTATTTGGAGTCATATTCCCTCAATTTGGTGCCAGCTTTATGCTGGATTGCTCCATGTCCATGCAACTGCTTTAGCCAGCAGTTTGCCTTTTTCAATATGATGGCCCTTATAGTTACCCGATGCTTTAGAAGAAGTTCAATAGGAAGCCTATTTAGGATGTCCTTTGTCTTCTTGATGACAATAGCAACAAGAATGACAGTTTGCCTTCTCATGCTGTTTAGATTCTACCAAAATCGTGGCTGCGGATAACTCTGCAACCATACTTTGTCCTGTAATGTAAAGAGAGAACTATTCTTGGACACGTTATGTTATCACTGCGGATAATAGTACTGCAAAATCCTTCGCTGATGTATATATAGTTATCGGAATTACCTTTTATTCTTAGTGCACTAAAAAGATCTTCATTCTCGATCATAATTGAAAGCGGTGTAGCATGTTCGTTCTAATTGCTGTTTATCCAAAACGCGCCTAGCTTTGTCTTAAAATCCTTCCCAATTCTCTGTCATTAAAACTTATTTTATAGCTTTGGCAATACCGTAAATAACTTTCCGGTTTTCCTCTTTATGAACAGATAAATCATGTGCTTTCCTTTTGCATTTGAAGTACTCCGTGTTTAATGTTTTTATTTTAACAGAAGGAAAATTTTTGTTGCACATTAAAGAAATGCGCGAAAAATTGCATCGTTTTATATTTTATCTTTCTCTCACTCTCTTTCTTTCTCTCTTTATTTCTTTCTCTTGCTCTTTCTTTTTCTCTCTCTTTGCTCTCTCTCTCTCTCCTTCGCGCTGTCTGCATAAGGTAATTTTAAAAGTCTGACTTTAATCCTTTAATAAATTTACGTGAATGATTGCATGAATAAAGCAAAGAAATGATGAGGGAGAAGGGAGGCTATATATTTCAAGGGGTGCAAAATTTGGGCATAGAATGTACTACCATTTAATGTTGCATTGGCTATTTTATTTTTGTTTTTTTGTTTTTCCAAAAATTTAAAAAAAAATCAACAAAAGCATACAAATTATTTCACTTTTTTTCTGCAGCCGCTCTGTGTGTATACGGTTGTACAATATAATTTACCTCCCATGATTTTATTTTTTGTTTTTTTTTTTTTTTTTTTTTTTGGACTGAGATGCGCTAAAGTTGTAGCCATAACAGTAGCAGCAGATGCAGCCAACATCACTAGCAATGTAGAGCAGTTGTGGTAGCCAAAAATCAGCCATCGTCATCATCATCATCACCATTGAAATTGTTTATTAAAAAGAAGGGAGTAAAACAAGAGCAATGCAAAATAGTGTTTAGTGTTGCCATTGTAGGTATTTTATTTACTTAAAATTTCGTACTTTTTTTTCTATCTATGTATTGATGTTATCGATTTTGCTACTGAAAAATTAAAGCGATTAAGATTTGTTTTACAAATTTCTTTTTTTTCTTTTTTCAAAAATTTTTATTATGGTCAAACTCAAAAACCTTAATGAGAAAAACCTTTGTGCTTAAGAACTCAGCACTACAATATTAAAAGAGTTATGCAGAGATTAAATCAAATAATTAAATACGCAAGGCCTGGTATTTCCGAAAAATTTTTGCCGGATCATCGTAAATGTATGCGGCGTTGCCATGATAGAACACAATACCTGGCAGTTTCAATTAAAAATTTTGTCTTAATCTCGTAATTTTGGACAGAAGAGATCACAATCTATTATTTGATCAGATAATGTCGATACAAATTTTTAAATTTTTATAAATCAAAATGTGTGTGAAATATCATCGAAATTTTTTATTCACTTGAAAGACCTTTTGATGTCATTATGTGTTAAATGTGCGTATAACAAATTTCTACCACCACGTCTCTGGGAGGAGTCTCCCTAACTTATTCGGTAACATTTGCGACTTAAGAAAACCACACGAGAAATTCGACAATTTTGTTTGTTCACGTTACACACACATTCATAAATGGTCCTCAGCCATGAATATGATTTTTCTATGGAAATTAGGATGGGAACAAAGTTAAATTAGCGAAATAAAATTAAAAATTGAAAGGATTTCAGGTAAAGTTGTCGTATATAAATGCTACTCTAAAATATCATATGACTGGGCCTCTTACTAACTCCATTTTTTACTCACTTCAAGAGTTTTATAAAATCCTTAGCATTATGGTAACACTGGTGGCAAGTTACCAGCCATTTCAGTCTGCCTGCCAGCTATCTAACCAGCCAGCCAGCCATCCAGCCAACCATTCATGCATCCGTTCATCGATCCATCCAGACAGTATTGTTTCAAAGTGGTAGTTTATGAAGTTTAACCTTGTTTGACGATTTCATTGTTTTTTTTTTAGTTTTTATTTCCCTGAAAGTAAAATTTTGTGTTTAATTTGTTTTTACGGTTTGTGCAGAACCAACAGCATCCAGCATCCCTTAAATTTAAATAATAATGCTCTCGTTCTCGTAACAGTAGATTTTTTTAATTTTTTTTTTCTTTTGTGCTCTGTGTTGCTTGCATTGTAGTGATGAAAATGATTATGAAACGTTGATAGAGAATTCGTTTGCGTAGAACGGTTCCCGTTGCATCACACTATTATCGTAGATTTCAATAAAATATGGGGTGACTTTTTCATGTCATATTTCTGTTTGTCTTTTGTTTTTCTTCTTTTAGTTCCTTTTTTTTTGTTTTTTTTTATATTATTTGCTAATTTTCTTTGGCTTTACAAATATTTTTATAGTATTTGACCAGTTTTCGGTTTAATTTTTTATTGGTTTTTTAGTTGTAGTTGTTGTTGTTGGAAAAATAATGCATTATTTTCCAACCATTGCAAGATCATCAGCAGTAACAGCAACTACAACAACACTGTTGTTCTGCTATCTCTCATCTCATATTGTTGTTAAAGGTTTTTATATTAACGGCGGCATACCTGAATAACAAAACAACAACAGCGACAACAAATAAAAACCTTAAAAGAATACAACAAAAACAAAATATGTTTATAATGAAGGTAAATGCACTTTAAACAAACATGTTTACAAAAGAAATAAAAGAGAGAATGAGAGAGGGAGAGCGAGACCATAAGAACTTATCACTCGTTCTTATGGTCTCTACGTTTACAAAAGTTTAAGTGAAATTGCTCTTCTTATGCCCAATAAGAGAGAATAAGCGACGTAAACAATCAGTGTAAATAGTTTTTTTCTGAACTAAATAATTTATAAAAATTCCTTAAGCAGTATTGCTAATGTTATGCAATAAAACAAAACAGCTTAAATTGTTTATCGTTAAAGTATCGATTGCGCGTGAATCAAAAATTATAGTGGGAATTCGTTTTTTTTTTCAAGGATAGCATTCACTCCATTGCTTCCTTATTGGTTGCCTAGAAGAAGAAACAACAATCCACTCGTATTATAATGCATAAAATATTATTCAATAAAAAAAGCTTGTACCGGCTTTGCATTGAGTTTTTTTTAAAACAATAATATTGGCATCACTGTTTATGATCCTACCGAGTAGGTGATAAATAAACCTCCCCTAATTATTAAAAAAAAACTGCTCTACTTCAAATAGATCTCTTTATCTCTCTCGATGGATGTACACTCCACTATGCGAGTGGTACTGTAACAAAGAGAATAACTGGTTTTACTGTAATACAATTTAAGAGTTTAAAAATTCAAACAAGAGAGAGAGAGAGAGAGAGCTAAAGCACAAATTGTTTATGCATTTTTCAATGCACTCTCACACCAATGAACACAAAACAAAACTAAATGCACCACCACCAAAAATGTACACTGTACTTACCCATAAGTGAGTGTACATAATATTTATGGAAGGAATTAACAGCGTTAAGTATCGTTGTTGTGTGAGAGCAGCAAGAACAAATATTGGAGAGTTTATGTGTGTTTGGTGCCTCATTTTTAAGGGATTTTTATGATACTCAAAGGTTGCCTCTAAACATACGCAACATTTGCTAAACGTACGCTGCAGGAAGTAGTGCTACACAAATAAATAATAGAGAAATAAAAACAAATTTAATTTGTTGTATTTAAAGAAAAAAAGGAAGAAAGAACATAATGAAAATTTAAAAAAGAAAATAAAATATGTTTTTATAAAGAAAAGTTTTATAATATTTGATATTAAATTGCAACTAATTGTTTTTAAATGGGAAAATCAAAGTCTAACGCAATTGAAAGAATTTAAACGCCGTTTTCATTGGATTACCAACGCTCGTTAACAAAATGCAACAATTACGTGATCTTAGAAATTGATAACAAAAAAAAATATACTAAAAGAAGGCAAAACACAACAAGATCTTCCCACCAAAAAAAAAAAAAAAAGAAAAAAAAATGTTTCGTTTAAAAAAAAGAAAACTTTAAAATTGATAAATTTTTAAAATTGAAATGGAAACGTCAAGTTTTTGATATTTTTTTTATGGAAAAGAAATTTTTTTGTTTTTCAAAGTTATTATTTTGTTTGTTTTTCATTTTAAATTGTTCAAAATTTTGTTTAAATTAATTTTTTTTTTAAATTTGTTATTGAAAATTTTGATACATTTTTATATCAAGAGCAATAAATGCCATATTTTTTTTATTGTAATTTGTTAAAATATATTATTTGTTTTATAAAAAAAATATATAAATTGCTTTTGCTAAAAAGTAAAAATACCACCAAAAAGCCAAAAGTTATTACGCTTATTTTTTAATTAATTAAATTAAATATAATTAAATTATCATTAAGTAAAAAAATAAATAAAATACTATCAAATCATAACATAACAATACAACAAGAAACTCTCATCAAACCCACCACTGAGAACGCACCCAGGAAATCAGCCAGACTACAAACCAAGCAAAACAAAACAAATTATAGAAAGAAATAAAATATTTTGTTAAAAATTTAAATAAAATGTAAGTAAAGTAAATTTTATTATGAATTTTAAAAAAGATAAATTGAAAATTGATAATTTAAATACCACAGACCAATACATAAAAAACAATTGCAGCCGACTATACTTATTTACTTTGCCAATACTGTATGGTTTGTAAATGTCCCGTAATCCCCCTTTTTTTAAATGCATTTTATGTACAACATTTCGGTTTTTTTATTTTTATTATTTCCAATATTCATACAAACACACATATGTATGTATACGCAAGATAATATATATTTATATATACATATATGTGTGTGTGTGCCTGTGGCTCCCTTTCTTTCTACTTCTCTCTCACTCTCTCTCTCTCTCTACCTTAGCATATTTTTGTTAAGTTGCCCTTTTTTCTTATGTACTCTTACACTTACTTTTATTTCGTGGTTAGTTTTCTTCTATCAACTCTGTTAATACTTTTTTTTTTCTTTACATAATGTTCCCTCACACATAGTTCTATAGAAGTAATGTTGTTGTTGGCATTTTATCGTTTATTATTTCTTAATGTCTGTTACTTACACTTTGTTTTTGTTATTCTTTTTGGTAATTCTCTTTAAAAAGTGTTTGTTTATATTGTTTATTTCAGTGTCAATGCTTAAACAGAGTTGCCATTGCGTATCAAAATAAAAAGTTTTTCATGCTAATGATAATACAGTGTTTGTTAGCAACGTTTTTAATTGAAAAATATAAAAATTATTGTATTAACATCCGCATTCAAAGTATTTTTCAAAATTTTTTTAAAACTTTATTAAGAAAAATTCATTAAAAGCTGCCAATAAAAAATCTTATATTTCCTTGGTGAAGGTTAAAGATAGCAAGAGGATATTTTAATTTTGTAAAATATTTTTTTTTATTAAAATAATAATAAATTGTGTTATTTATTCCCTTGTTTAAACTGTTTTATAGATTTATTTTCAATCAATTAAATTTAAATAAAATATGTCAGTGATGTGTAAAAAATAAAATGAAGTTCGATATTCATATTTTTATGATGTGGCATGATTCGCTAAGACTCTCTAAATAATAACTACGGCATTTTCGTCCGATTTTATCAAACGAAGTGTCAATCTCTTTTATAGTTTTTAATTAAATTTTGCAATTAAGAATGGCCAAACTTGAAAAAATTAGAAAAAATATAATATTTTCCAAGTCAATCAAAACTCATAACTTATAAGTTTTAACAACACTTTTTTGCATACCGTTTTAAAGGTTAATCTCTTCCCTCTTTAAAAAACTTTAGATTTTTAAAATAGGCTGACACATGTTTGGGTAATCAATAATTTGGTGTGAAAAGATCAAAAAAAAATCCTTTTTGTCAAATAAAACAAGTTTGGAGGGTTCAAGAAATATAAAAAAAGTATTTAATTTACTGAACAACTTAGGCTATATAGTTACTCGGGCATATTTTCACCGTCGCACCGTGTAATGTGTGTAAAAGACCGTAGCCGAAGCAAGGTGACAGACGCCTAGAGAAGCAATGTCATATGACTGTTAAGATTGAAAGGGAACCAGGTCAAGCCATTGATTCTGATCTCTACTGTTAACAGTTAACGAGATTGAAGCAACAAACAATTCAATTAAAACGGCCTGAATTGACCATAACACCTGAACTCAGAGTTCTTTAATGATTCGACAGAAACTAAGTGAACTTGGTTGAGAAATTTGTATGCTTCTACGATATAATCCGGATCTTGAGGTTTTAGGTTAAGATTTCTTATTGGATATTTGCAGAATTTAAATTCTCTAAGTGGCCTGCTTAAGGGAATAAGGGAAACATATTTATTTTAATAAAGTTCGTTTCAAATATTAGAAAAATGTGTTTCGTTATTGTTTGACAAATATATTGTTTTTGGATAAAAATTCTTGTTAAACGTTTAAAGTTTAAAGCACATTTACATTTCACTTTCAATAAGAATTTTTTAATTAAAAGTGTTAAGTAATGACAAATATTTGTATCTACACGGTGTCGCTTTTGAAATGAGTTATGTACACGAAATTAATTTTAAGAATTCAATGAAGATTGCTGGAAAATTGTATAATTTGAGCTTTTATGGTGTTACTAAGCCCATCAGTATAATAGAAAAACCAAAACTATATAATTTTATAGAATGTTTCTCACTATTTTTCATTTATAAATGCGGGAATTTTTACTTTAGTTATTCTCAAAACATTGAGACATTAGGCAGCCATCGTCTGTATAACCATTATCATTTGACCAACTGTTCAGGTTCCACTGTATATAACCTGGAGCTTTGTAGTTATTATTAGGAGGAGTAGAGTTAATGAAATTGTGTAGCCCTAGTTTTCATAGAAACTTACTTAACTATTATCAAAGAAATTTAAATTTCAACTTAAAATAACTTTGATGGTGTTTGTACTTTCTGCCTATCCTTCTAAATGCAGCTTTTACAGTTACGTTAATGTTGAATTTATATAAAATTGTTAAATTAGTTTTAATTTATGCCACGAAAAAGGCAAAAAATGTTGAAAACCCAAAACCAGTTTACAAGCTACTAAAAACCTGATTAGAATATTTAAATTTTTCAATATTGCACTTACTGGCACGACGATCGTTTACCTATTTAAATATAACTTTTCAATTACTTTCTATTTTCTATTACACAAAACAGTACTTTTTATTCATTGTCTGTATATTTATTTTATAATACACAAAAAATATATTTTTTTAATTTCAAACGTTTTATTCACGTTTAAAAATGTCTAAAGTATTGCTTTTAGTATTTATTTGTTTTAATTACAATATAAAATAATAATATAAATAAGATAGGAAATAAATATTGAAATTATTTCATTTAATTCACTATTTTAATTAATAATTTAATGCAATTTAATTACTCATATTGAAATTAATTGTTTTAAAAACTGCTCTTTTNNNTAGAAGTTTCAAATATTCAAAACTTGAACCTGTTTTAACCCTCTAATTGTCAGAGGAAAAAAAAAAAAAATTTAATAGGAATTTCATTAAACAAATATTTAAAATTCGAATTTTAATTGTACAACCGAATCCTAATAATTTTACTTTAAATGCATATTTATAATGAATAAATTAAAATAAAAAACAAAATTAAATTAAGAAGTCCCTCAAGGCAATTAGTAAAATTTTAATTTGTTTTCATTTTCCAATTTCCACAAAAGAAAAAAATGACGAAATTAAAAAGGGGGTTAAAGTATCAATTATTTGCATAAGTATTTGAAAAATTTTACAGCTAAATAAGCTGTATTTTATTTAAAGCAATCATTTAATTGTAACGACAGTATGTGAACTTTAGAAAAAAGCAACAATTTGATTGTTATTTCT
>QOCX01000516.1:28223-93125 GCA_005959815.1 Sarcophaga bullata
TTTTTTTTTTTTTTTTTTTTTTTTTTTTTTTTTTGTTTTGAACGACAGACAGCGTGAGTAAATTTTTTTTAATCACCTTAATATGTTACTGATACTGTTTTGATTTAATTTTTTTTTTTTTTCTAAAACTTTTCTTTGTCGAACTTTTCTGAGGGGTTATAAAAGTATTTTTACCCTCAGATTTTTTTTAAGTTTTGGGAAACGAAAAAACTTCTCACGTTTTCTTTTCATGCCTTTAAAAAAAGTTTTTAAAATTTTAATGCATATGTATACTCCCGATATTAATTTTATACCGTTTTTGTTGAAGTGAAATTTAACTGGAAATATTATTTTTTTGGTGAACGTGAAAATTTTATATAATTTTAGAATGTAATTTTAACATTACTTCGGTCTTTAGTAGTCCGATTGAGTAAAAGTGTATGAATTAACCTATCTTTAAAATTTACTGCTGTTGAGAAAGTAAATAATTTTATTTCTCATTTTATTTTATTATTTTTTTTTTTTTTTGACTAAGCAGACATGTCCTTTTAAATTTATCAACAAATGTATTTAATGTTGTAATCTATTAAGTTCATTTCAAATATAATTATTTTCTGATCATATAAATAAATTTTTGAAGCCCCAACAATTATTCCATTCTTATATTTGAGGAAATCTTCTTATGCCTGATCAATTCCAGTTTTGTCAGTACCTATGTAGTATATTTGAAAATATTATGTATATTTTTATTATGACATAAAAGATGCAGTTGAAGTCGCCGTAGTCTAAGAGGTAGTGTGTTGGCTTAGACATGAGGCCTCGGTTCAAACCTCACGTCGGACATCTCTAACAAAACGAAATGTAAAAAAAAATATTTCTTCGACGACTTCCTCTCAGCAGGCATCTGGCAAAAACTTTAAGAGTAAATAAACTCGCCATGAAAAATTTTCTCAGAAATCTGTCGTTCGAAGTCGACTTAAAACTGTAGGTCCCGCCACTCATGTATAAAATTAACGCACACAATGAGTGGTGTAAGAAACTAGGTTGTAATCCTAACAGAATGTTTGCAATGACCAATTATGTATGTATGCGTGTTTAAGATAGAACAGGAGCTTTTGCATGTATTTCTCTGAATGAATGAAAATCTCTGCTTTTACTATTGCCGTATACATGTACATATGTATTGAACATAAGATCTTCTTTTGATGCCATGCCATAATTGAACTGCATACTGTAATATCGGTTAAAGGAGTAAATTGTATATTTAAAGTTTGCAAACTAACTTTAGTCGTATTAATCTTTATAAAATTGAATATTGTTAATGGGTTCCCTCCTTGTAGTTTAATAGGGAGTACGCTAGACAATTAGCGTTAGGGTCATGACCTTGATATCCATAAATTCTAACTTACTCAGCTCGTAATAATAATATTGTAATTTATAATTGTATTGTAATTTAATATATAAATATATAAAATAAATATAATATCTCGTTAAATATGTAATATTTTGCTTTTAATAATATTCCTTTTACATAATTCCCTTATCTTAAAGCATATTTTTACAAATGAAAGCTTAGCAACCCTGTGCTGCGCATATGTTTAAAGTTTGATTTGTCAAAATTTTGCCGCTGTTGTTTTTTTGTGTACAAAGCATTTCTTTTTATTGTACTTCATTTTGCAACTTCTACAGTTATCCACATACAAACACACACAGGACACACACATGCAAGTATAAATTTAAGCAGACATTCTACTTAATTTTATGTTAAAGTATAACATTAAATAACACCCTAAGGCACATACTGTTAATAGTAGCAACTCAAATACACAATGAACAAAAACTTTACCAACAAATACAATACAAGCAAACATCACTTCCGTTTTTACATGGCAAAATGAACATGTTACATTTACCACCACTATACCATTGTAAAAAGAAAATCAATTATTCACTCTTTCTTTCGCTTTCGCTCTCTCGCTCTCTCTTTTTTCTTTAAAGCTTATTTTTTTTTAGTTTTATATTTGCTTTGTCCACAATTTCATTTAAGCTCTTTAACAAACACTAACACATTAACATTTTGGAAATGTCTGCAATCCACAAGCCGGCAAAAAGCACTTGTGTGTTCTGTAATACATTCCAGATTCTCTTTTAAGAGAGTATTGTTTTTACAGTTTGCATTTTGTTATTGTTTATTTTACTTTTTTCTTTTATTTTTTTTTTTTTTTGAAAATTGAGTTTCCTGTTTTTGCGCAAAGTAAAAGCAAATTGTGTTTTTGCAAACACATTCAAGGCAAGCTCAAGTAAATTATGTTTTTATTCGCTTTGAAATTCTTTGTTTTTCTGTTTCTTTTTTTTTTTTGGTTTGGTTTGAAAAACAGAAATATTTTTTCAATTGTAAATAAAATTTGCTGTGCCTAAGATATTTGCGCGTGTGTGTGTGTTGATATTTACCCATTTTTTTGAGAAAAACTTGTTTATAATGTGTGCGGAATAATTCGTTGATATTCAGTATTTTTTGAAGGTTTTTTCTCCTCGCTGCTTATAACTAAAATTGTAAATAAGAAACTGAATTTTACAAGGCAAAAAATCGTATTAAAAAAAACAAAACATTTAAAATTCTTACAAATTACTTCTAATTTCAATTGTGTTTTCATGCACACTTATAGTGTGTACAAAGTTTTGATATGGAAACAACAAAAATGGCGCCAGTGGTTATTTGTAATTAAAATTATTATTTTTTTTTATTATGTTTTTGCCTGAAAGCAAAGCTAGAAATTAAATAAATTCCTTCTACAATATTTAATTACTTTTTTGTGTGTAAAATAAAACCACAGCTGAGTTGATATAAAATTTGTGATAGAGAATATGGCTGGTTTCACCATTTTTTCTTCTTTTTTTTTTAATCAAACAACATGGTTAAACATAAATATATAACAAACAAAAAATACCGTATTTAATAAATTATTTAATGAACTATCAATTGCCAATGAACTCGTTAAGTTTACAAAAATAAGTTTATTCGCATGAGGCATTCATGTCTCTTGCTGTTTTTCAATTTTATTTTTCTCTCGATTGTTACTTCAACAAACCACGTGTGCGTGTGAGTAATATTAAATCTCTCAATGATTATTTTTCTCGATTAATTTTGTTATTGTAATTTCGCATATCAATTATAGATTGTGAGTACCATAAGATCATTTATTCTATAAGAATAACATATGAAAGAGTGATTTTATAGTGAGAGAGAAAAAACTTAAATATCCTGTTAATTTAATAGACAATTTAAAGCATGTTTTAACTTAAAGCTGCCAGATCAGTGAAATTGCTAAATTAAGCTAAATTAAGTTTCAAGTGATGTTTTTATTTCTTAATTTTAATTCCTTAACTTTAGTTCTTAACATCAGGTAATCCTTTGATAAAAAAAAAGATCAATTTTATGTTTGGGACTGTTGATTTAATTACGAAACGAATAACGAACTCACATGAAACAATTGTTAGATTAAGTTTGAGTACCTTATATAATATTGAATATATCTTCGATCGCTAGAATTCGGTTCAAGAATGTCAGCTGCACTGTAAATTAAACAATTGATTAGAATTGACTTTTTATTTCTTTATTTGCCAATTTTTTTCATGATTATTAACGTCAGCAAATTCACGATGACTTATCCGGGCAAGCACTTTATCCAAAAGTAATAGTTTAAAGTGAAATTTAAAAGTAACACCATCCCTATAAACTTTTTAGTGCCCTCTATACCCAAATCTTCATCATTTATTCTCAGTGAGTTAAACTTTATATGCATGTATGACAATAAAGCGTTGATATTCGAGGCTCATTCTTAGTTGTTCCATCGGCAATGTTTGACTCACTGCATTCACACCAAAGTGTATATTATACATTGCAAATGTCTTGGATTTAGACAATTAATCTCACACCATAACTCAAGGATTTCAAATACAATTGGAACTTAACTTTTAAATTTCTTGTTCACAGCGAATGCAGCGATAGACGCATAAAGTTTCATCATTTCGTACTAAAATGATCTCAAAGGATAATTGCTTAATTTATAAACCATTATTTAAAATTTAAAATAAAACTTTTCGTTTATCAAACTTTACGTTTATGGAAATAATTAATACTGCAGTCAGCGTTGCCATTTGCCAATTTTTCCCTTTTTTTTCCAAGTTTTTTAAGAAGCGAAAAAGTTTTCACTAAATCCGTTTTCTAACAAAACAAGTTTTTTCAACAAAATTCAATTATCAATTTTTTTTTTCAATAAATTCAGTAATAATAACTCGAAATATTTACATTTGTGAATAAAATATTGTGTATTTTATTAGTTCCAGACAGAAACACCAACAAATAGCATCGGGTTCGGTTTTTCCTTTAAAAATTTTGGTACTTCTGTTACAAGCCTTTTTTTTTTGTTTTTGGCAAAAAAAAAAAGTTTTTTTTCCCAGGAATAAAAAGATTTTTAAAAAAAAAATACTGGCAACGCCGACTGCAGTAAGCGAATATCAACTTCACGTGATTTACAAAAGTTTCTAAAAAGAAAAAAATTTGAAGTAGCCAGACGTTAAAATATGTTTCCTTAAAATATCCCCACAAATTTCCAGATGTTTAAAGACTTTCGAAAACATGCTCGCTTCCTGTAAAGTCAATTGAGTTAAATCAAATCGAAAGTTTTTTTGTTTTATTACATCTTAAATAAATTTGTGAACTTCATTAAGGTCATTTGTTTTATTTTGGTTTAGTGGGGGTAAAGTCAACCATCATATTCGCACCCACTAACAGTCAAAGCAATACATATGTACACATACATACGTACGCACTTGTACAACATTTTACAAATTCCACTCACTACTCAGTTGTTGTTTTAGTTTATGCTTTCTTGTTGTTAAATTGTGTATCTAAGAGCCCTCAGAATAAAAAAACCAAAATAATACGTCATCATTTATAAGAACAAAAACAAATCAACGCTTCTCAATTGTACCAAGTGACGTCCTTAGTTAGAATTTGCTCTCTTCTGCTAAATGCTATATGTCTGCTCCAAATTAAAATAGAAAATGCTCCAATAAAAAAATGTGCTTTTTTCTCTTCTAAATGGAGATGAAACGTGCAAATTCGCATGCCTTTTTAGTTGATTTTAGTGGCAGATAAGCCAAAAGTCAAGTACAAAATTTTATAAAATTTACTTTACAAAATCTTAATTAAAATTATAAATAAGTTGATTAAGTTAAAAGTGGTCATTATATTAAATAAAACTCAAGTAATTTAGTAATCACTTACACGCATTTACTCAGTAATGTCAACATGGCGTTTTCCGAGTTGTATTCGCTTCTTATATTAAGTATAGAAAAAGAAATCAATCAAATCAAAACAAGACTGAATTTGCATTCGAATAACGTAAAGTGTACATGCGGTAAAAGATAACGGAACGCAGGTAACGAGCAGAAAAAATTCACATAAACGACATGACGCAATACTTAAGGCATTGCTAAACGCCCAAAATATTACTTACAATTGGCCAGTATCCTGTGACTCAGAGGTCGGCACAAAGAGAACATGATAAAAATGTGGCTTTTGTATAACTCAGAGGAAAATTTTTAGCAATATTTTCAAGTGTAACCTAATAATATGTACATATATGTAGTGGAAAATATAGGAAAAATGTACAGCGCCAAATCCCTAAAGACTGCGTATTTAACTTGACAAATATTCTTCCAAAAATTAAGATCATTTCTCATTGTTATTAGTGAATCTCATTGGAAAATAGTAAATCCTACTGTAATACTTTTTTGCGTATACAATTGAAAGCGGAAAAAAAGGTACATGAACATTTTCCTTTAGAAGCTGCCAAACAACTGAATGCAATTTTACGCTCTTTTTTTTTTTTTTTTTTTTTGTTCGTGTCCTATGTGTGTAAAAAGTCGAAGATGCTGGGTCACCGGTGGCTATTGGTGCCGACGTCTGTGTTATCGCAGATCGTATCGTTCAACCTGGGAAAATTGAGATTATTGCCAGTTTGGGTAACTGATTTTTTAGAGTGTCTAGGACAGAGTTGATAAAACTAATATAAAGTCTAAATTGTTATTACAGTTTCAGAATCAGTGGCACTATACACATTTACTTCCTTTTAACATGCGTTTTTACGTTTATTGAAGACAAGAAAGAAAGAGAAATTATTTCGTCCATTTTGTCTACATAATTACATCAAGTAATCACATAATTATCACAGAGTTTTTTCAGTACACTTCAAATACAGATCACCAAAGCCACAAATTGGAAAAGTATATTTTGTTTGAAGTATTTCCATCAAGTTTACAAATTTTTAGAGATTTTTTTAAAAAGCTTACGCATCTTTTGTGTCTCAAGAGTTGGCAACACTGCAGTTACTCTCTCTATGTTGAACTCTTTTACTGTTATGATAGCAATTAGTTTCTGTTAATATATTGCTCTCACTCTCGCTCTCTCTCTCTATGGCTGGGTATCAATTTTACTTCTATTTTATCACCACTGTTGTTATTTCATTGTTGTTTTCTGACAATATTTTTTTTCACTTGTTGGCATTTTTCTATAGAGCCAAGCATTTAGTGCTTCGTTTGCTACACTCATTGTTGGTTGTGTGTGTTTTCTTTTAATTTTTTTTTCTTATATAGTAGTATATAATAAAATTATTTTTTTTGTTGGCTTAATTTTTCTTCTCCTTTTTTTCACAACGTTGGCGGAATAAAACCTTTTACTTGATGATTATGTTTAATAGTATTTAAAAGAAATAAAAGTTGTATAACTAATAATTAAACAGTCAATTAAATACGGCGTACGGCGTTAAATTGAAGACACAAATCAAGAAAAAAAATAATAAAAAATGGTTTTACAAAGTAAAGTAAAAGGTTTTCAAGTGTTAAAAAAAGTAATTGAAACGAATTATAAATTAAATAATACAACACAATAAAGAAAATCTGTATTATACCTAATAATCCTTCGTTTGAAATCGTTATAAATCGGATTTTTTAACCCAAAAAGCAAAAAAAAAAAGAAAGAAAACGCAAAAACCGGCCTTAAATAGTATCTAGATACGAAAAAAAAATACAAAAACAAAGTATTTGTTGTTGGTTTTTTTTGTTTTTTTTTTCACTGTTGAACATCATATTTTGTACGTGTGTACATTCGGTCGGTTGGTTGGTTCATTCGTTAACGAAGCAAAAGAAGAAATAAGACAAAAAAAAATTCTTTGCCGGTCGTAGACGTCGTTGTGTATTTCTTTCTGCCGCCACTGTCAACCAAAAAAAAAAAAAAATACAAACAAAACAAATATAAAAAAAACACGTCGCCAACGTAATATATTCGTAAGAAAAAGTAAAAAAAATCGAAGATTTCATACGCATAACTTAACGCATTCCTTTTACTACTGTTCACATTCAATACTACACTCGCAGTCGTCTTAAAGGTTTTCGTTATTCTCTCTAGTAGTGTGACGCGGAAAAAGAATTGATGCAAATAAAGAAAATCTGTGATTTCATTCATAATTAATGCTATTCTACTGCTCCCCACTACCCATACGCTTTACTCTTCTCTTAGTTTTTGTTTATTGAATATCTTTTAATTAAAATAATTAAATAATAAGTGAAGTGGATGATCATGATGTTTTTTTAAGTCCGAGTGGTGTTTCGTTTTGTGATTCTTTATCTATGTATTCTTTTCCATTTTTTTTTCTCGCCATTGGCCACACTAATTTTCTTTCAATTTTTTATTTAACGTAAACAACAATAATAAATAAAACAAAACAACAAAAAAATATTGTATTTTATCATATTAATAGTAATCATTGAAATTGTTTAAAAGAGAAGCAAAGAAAATAAAAAAGAAAAAAGAATTGAGAAAACCAAACAGTTAAAGAAGAAATAAATAAAGGAAAAAAACACCTTCTCAAAAAAGAAAAATAATAAATAATAATAATAATAAAAACAACAAAATAACATTACATTTTTCAATATATACAAAAACGAAGAGAGATCAACCAAGAGCAAAAAGTAAAAGAAAAAGAGAAAAACTAATTGAAAAAAGCAAATCACAAAAAAGAAAACATTCAACTAACAGTATAATGTGTCAAATTAACATAATTGATAACACACAACTGTTAATACGCTCACCAGCCATCAACAACACCATCATCACTACCACTACTGCAACAATATACAAAACCACAACAACAACAGCAAATGTAACAGTTGCAAAGAGTTAATGTTAAATAAATGCATAGATGATGATGATGATGCTGTTATCAACTACATAAAGACTGGGCTCCACACTTAAAACAACAACAATCTAAAAAGCACAAAAAAATAAGAATTTACTCTTAAACAGCTTTTCAAGCAGAATAAGGAAACAGAGAACGAAACAACGTTAAAGAGAGAGAGAAAGTGAGAGAGAGAAAGAGTGAAGCAAGTAGCAGCTAAAGGAAAATCTCATTTTAAGTTGTAAAAATAATGCAAAAAAGGAAAGCAAAACCCTTAGAAAATCATCTGTGATATATCTTCCAATTAACTGATAAAAAAAAGAAAACAACAACTACACACACACAAACATTATCATCATTATCTTACTCTCTACCACCGACTTTATTTTATTAAACTGTACATGTATGAAAAATTTTTCAGTTCTATTGCCTTCTTACTATTTACTCAATAACAACGGTAAACGAAATTGCTCATTTAAAAGCTGACGCATCATCAACTTTAAGCACTCATATACTGTGACACACACACATACACACACACAGATCAGCCGTGTTAATAAAAATGTAAAAGAAATTGGGGGAATTAATAATGTTTTGTTAACACTAAACGCTGTTAACTAACTCTATACGCTTACACATGTACAAGAAAAAGTGTTACCCAAAATTAACTGTTATTGCTACTACTACTACTGCTACTACCACTACTATTGAAGACGCAACCAATCACTATAAAACACAATCAGGCATTTTTAAATTTAACGACGTGCTGCAGAATAATTCTAAAAACTGGAAAACTGTCTCGCTGGCTGTTTGGAAATGAATTAATGACGGCATAGAAATTTTCCACAACAACACTTCACAGTAACAAAAAAAAGGTGGGCTTACTTACGTATGTTAACTTATTATATTTTATTTTTATTTTCATTTTCTTCTTTTTTTTTTCTGACTTAACTGGCAATATAGTTGTTTAAAGTGGTATAAACTTTCAAAAGAAAATGGCAAAAAACGCATACATAGATATGTATGTACGCGTATCTATGTATGCATGTACACTTCCACTTACATTTATTGAAACGTATTCAAATCTAATGTTTTACCCAAATTTCAAATGCGTTTATTTGTTTTATTAAAAAGAAATCAAGAGACACAAATAGAGAGAAAGAGTGAAACGTAGAATCAAAGCCTTTTTTTTAAAGTATTGTTATTTCTTAGTCTTTCTGTATATCTCTCATAGAATAAAAGCATATCAAGTCACTCAATATGTGAAAGAAATGAACGAAAAAAATGTTTCGACTGATAATTTGAAATCTACGAGTAAAATAAGCAATGAAAACTATAACAAAAAAAGAACACATACATACAAACATGCATCCATACATATTGATTATATGTTTGTAGGTTTTAACTAATAAAGAGAAAATTAAATTCATTTTTATTTTTTAAAATTAATGGAATTTTTAAAAGTATTCTACAAACTTGTCAATAGGTGTCCAATTCAGTTCTATTTCATAAAAAAGTATCCTTTTGTAATCGTAAATTCATATCTACATATATATTATATGCATACAACGGATAATGTTTTTATTATTTGGATATTTCAGAGTAAACTTTTTTTTTTTTTTGGTTTAAAAACCGATTTGTCACGTGGCAACATTCCATGTGTATGTACGTCAACAAATATAATTGTTGTCATAAGGCAGTTTAAGGCCTACCAAAGCATCGTCTGCACGATTGCTCCAGTACAATTACAAGAGCTATGAATTTTTTTGTGATTTTGAAAATATACAGTGCGAGGATTACCAATTTTTTGCTTAAAAACCATACCTTATGGGTAATTTATAAAAAAAAAGAAAACCTGATCCATAATTGTTAAAATAAAAAAAAAGTTTCGCACGAAATTGAAAATCTTAAAATTTTCCAATTCAGTTTAAATCTGATCTTTTTTGATCGGTATCGAGATGGCACTTTGGAGGTAATTGTATTATTCCTCCACAATAGAAACCATTTTCCTTAAAAATCTGTTCCCTTGGGACGAACTTCTGTTTATATTCTCCGTCGCATATTAGATTAAATGTTGTTGTTATTGTAACAACTCCCCTAATGCCGCTAATGCTAATGAAAAAGAAATAAGAATTATTAGTACCGTTACTAATTAAAATCAATAAAGTGTTATTATGTCCAAAGGTGCCAGATTCTTACGTCTCTCTGGACAATTGAATAATTCCCTCGTATCGTGCGATCCTTGTCATCATACTGGTCACTGTTCTGTGGAGTTCGCTATAATCCTCGCCCTACACACATACATATATATATTTAGCATTCCGGCCCAAGTTCGAAGAGGATTAGTTTGGCAATTTATTTTCTTCTCGCATTCAGATCCCCATTTAATGTTTAATTTTTAATGGCAAAAACAACAGTTATGTATGTGGTTGGTGTTGTGTACTTTCTTCCTTACCAGTTTCAATGTTTATTTAATTAATTTTTATTTGAAATATTTTAAAAATGTTTAAGATTTTTAAATAATTTTTCAATAATTACATTTTTACCGGTTATTTTAATTCATAAATTCTCCAAAATTGATTTTTTTTATTATTTTTTTATCTTTAGATCTGAATTAAATTAACTGCGATTTTAGTCGCACATACATACATACATATCCAAAACCAATTGAATAAATTTTTAAAATTATAATTTTTATTGATATTTGCAATTTGCAAGTCCATTATTAAGTGAATGATAATGATAATGCAATTGATAAGTCAAAGTCATATGGTCATTATTGTTTAAATTATTTCGAAGAAACAAGTATTTCGTAATGAAATCTTTTAATTTTGTTTAAAGGATTTGTAGGTTTTGTTTCGTTTTTTTTTTTTTTAATAAAGTTTAATGCCATCAATTTATTATTAAATATTGAAATAAAATAAAACACCGTCAATATTGTTCATTTTTTTTACGTCAAAACTGTTTTATTATTACAAGTGTTTCATTTCATTTCTTTTATTTTTTCCGCCTATCATTTTTATAGAATTCGCAATTTATTTTTTAACTCTTTTCTTCATTTAATGCCTGTTAAATGAATTCAATAATAAAACGTTCAATGACACTCTGCGCCTCTTGTGTTTGTGTTTGTGCTTTTGTAAAAATATTTAAAAGTAAAGTCATTAATTTTTACTATTCATCACGATAAGAAGAAGAATAGAGTATTGAAAGGAAATTAACGACAAAATCGTAATCAAAATAAAAAACAAATTCAATTTCTATATTCAATTAGACTTGACTAGTTCAATCGATTTCGCTTAGCTGCGCAAAAAATTCCAAACGCAAAGCATAGCCTTCAAGAGAAACTTCAATGATACAAAAAACATTTGGCAATTTTGTTTTGTTAGAAGAAATTAAAACAAGTTTTTAAAGAAATATTTACTACATATGTATGTATGTATGTATGTATGTATGTACGTATATAATGCATGTACATGTACTGACATTTATTTAAAAAAATCCGTAAAAATAAACTAATTGTGTTATTATCAACGTATTAGGTCTTGCAAGAGTTTAATTATAACAAATTCGAACAAAAAATATCTTTGATACCGGATTTGTTTGGCATTTGGGATTTCGAAATCGTAAACACGAACCAATTGTTGTTTGTAAGCCTCTTGCTTATTTAATTTTTCATTACAACCCTTTAGTCAGAATTACGACTTAGCTTCTCACACCACCGATGTTGGGTATTTTGTATTGAAAACACAAACAACACTGAGGGCCTTTTCATACATTCGTCTACAACCGTTTGTCTTACAGAAATAGGACATTAATGCTTTGTAGAGAGGTGAACAAATTTCAAATATTAAATCAATAGAAATTTTGTTTAAACTACATACATATGTATGTATACCTAAAGTGCTATTGAATATTTTACTTCATTAATATTTTACCGTTATAGAAACCGTTGCATATACATACATACACATGTGCTCTAATAATTAGTGTTCTTCTGTTAACATCATTAATTGGTGGAAAAACATGAATTTGTCATGATTTTTTTTATTTTCTTCGCCTAAAAATAAAAAAATAAAAAAAAAATCAGGGTCAAGTTTAAGACGTAATAGGCATGTATTTTGTTAGTTTCGATCACACCTCTTTTTCCAATTTTTATAATATTTTCCTTGGTTTTCGTTTGCCTTTTAAGAAATAATTACATGCTTAATGAAGTGTCTAAAGAAATTGAATTAAATTTAATTTAAAAAAAATTATTTTCCCGACCCTGTTTCTCTTCTCCTCTTAAAATAAATGGCATTTTGGTATTGTGTTGGCATGCCATGGTTGGTTAAATACTCATGTTGAGTTTATTACCCGTTGTACCCTTTTTTACAGCTTTTATTCATATTTGTTGGTAATTTTTAACATAAATTTTGTAGTTGTTGTAAGACGCCGGTTGGTATTATACCGGTGTCTGCAACTTTTACAAGAAAATAAAAAAAAAAACCGAAAAAACCATTACCAACAGCAGCAATAACAATAAACCATACCTATTGTTTAAAAAAAAAGAAAAAGAAATACTAGCATATTTTTTTTATTCCTCTTCTCTGTGACTACTACTTCAATATTTGCAATTGTTGCAATTGTTGTTGTTGTTGTTAAAACGTGTAGTACTTACTCTCAATAAAAACAACAAATATTCGTACAGAACAGCCAATACAAACTGTAAAAACAAAAAATAATGAATGAGTTCTTCTCACTTTATCTGCACATAAAATGATTGTGCTCATGCAATCGCATATTCAATAAACAGAGTTGCCAATTCAATCCTTTTTTTTGAAAATCGGCGCATATTCATTTAATACAAATGCCTAAAATATTGATCTCGATCAAATGCGTGACTCCTATGCCTGATCAACTTTCTTGGTAAAATTATAATTTGAGCAAGAATTGCCTTAGAATGTAAGTGAGCGAATAACAATTACGGAACGGTACGCTTGATATGGATACCTAGTCATGAAGGAATGGTCGGAAGAGGACGACTTATTCGGGCTACAAAAAATGGACAGAAAAGTCGTATTGGCTGTTATGGAACAGTGGCACAGTAAGAAAGATTGCAAAGATATTCTGAGGCGATCCTGATGGAAGGAACGCCATGAACCATATTGGCATTAAGGTATGTGGTAATAAGACATCGACACAATGTGACAATTTTTATGCCATCACCCAGCTTTCGTAAACTATACAACTCGACATATTACGGAATATATTATTTCAGACATAACTCAGCTCATAGCAGTGGGCTGGGAGAAGAGAGGAAGCTTAAAGCGATTCAGCAAATTCTTTTAAGGAACGTTTTACAGTTTAAGGAATAACTTTAAATTATTCGCTATACATTTCATCACTGTTAACTTCCGTTTAATATGTGTTACCATTTCGTTTTTTTTTTCATCGTTTTTTAAGCGCATAATACTGTTTTTCGCGTTTATAAAAATTTTGTATTATCACTTCCCCCTCTTTTAATATTGTATACGAATTTTGGAATCGAATTTATGTACAATAATAAAGTATTAAACGAATAAGTAATGTAAAGTCAGAGGAACAGTTTGGACTACTGCTGCTGCTGCTGTTATCATTTTTTTTTTTACTTCTCACTTAAACATGTAACTCGTTGCTCATTATTACTTCGTTTTCTTGTTCTCTCTGACAGCAGTCTCTTTAACTGTTAGTTTTGCGCAATGCATGAGTAAACAATAAATGATGTTTTTTTGCGACTTTTTGTTTTTCTTTTCTTCATTTATTTTCTGGAGTTTGTTGCTATTTTTTTTTTTGTTTTTGTTTGTTTTTATTTACTTGTTATTCCCCCTAGTAGTATTGTAATCGGTAATTGCCTGTAAAATATGCTTCCACACACAATACCATTGTATTACTACTGCCCGTATTCCCGCTTTTTGCGATTCCGTGTTGATTAAACCCGTTCTCATTCGCTCGAAAGAGATAGAAATATCTCTGTTTTTGTCTTTTAATTTTTTTTTTTGCTCCCAACCATTAAAGAAAATTGGGTTTTATAATTTGTTGTTGTTATTGTTGTTTTTGTGCGTAGTAAACAATATAATTAAAGACAATTACTGACCTTTGCTAGGAAATTTAAATCTTCTTTAATGTTTGCATAAATTTGTTTGGCTTTGTTTTGCTGTTAGTTTTTCCTTTTTACGCATTTAGTAGGCTATTTTCGTATGTATGTATGTATGTACTACATACACATGTAAATTATAATTAATTCGTTTTTATTTTAAAATATTTTAAAATAGCAAACAAAATTGCTTATCATAAATAGGTCTGTACATATGTAGAATTGTTGTATGGGCTTTAATGCTCTTATAGTTTATTGTACTCTGAGAATTGTTTTGTATGTAGGAGATGATAGAGTTACCTACTGTTAGTTTTAAATATAAACATTTGTTTGAGGAAACAATTTTCCTATTTTTATTTCTTACACTAGTTTTAATAGTTTTTTCTATTGTTGTTTATTATGCAAATAAATTTTTGTAAATATTTTAAACCGCAAAAGCATTGCATTTTGTGTAAAGGAAGGTATTCCAGACGTTTATTATTGATTTACATTAACTGAGGTATATGTGTTAATTTTCTCGTAGTTGGTTCCTCTCTTTGTTTTTGTTTCTGTGTTTTACTTTCACTGCCCCTATCCAAATTCTTTTACTTCCTTCTTTTCTCTTTTCTAGGGCGTAAATGGTTACACACGTAATCACACCTAACCTAACTACTCTTCTGTTTTCTTTAATTCTGGGGAGTTTTTAAACTTATCTTTCTAAGATATGCCACAACATGTTCTATAAATCGAATTCAAGAGAAATTCCAAAGCACATTCATTTCCGGCAATAACATGATTTTGATTTGTTTTCTTCATAGGAATATGCTGCTTATCTCCCTTCTTTCAAATATTGAAACTTTAAAATATTTTCTTATTGTTTTTTGTTCTATTAAAGTTTAAAAATTTTGCAAGATTGTTCGTTATTCTCACAAGAATGAAAATCTTTCTTTCTTGATGTTATTGTTCACGTGTTACTTTCTTATACGCCATCTGGGCAACTCTGTTTTTTACGCTTTTCTTTTGTTTTCTATCCATCATTTTGTATTATTATATCGTATTATTATGGAATAATGATTTTGTAACTTTTGTTTCCATTAAGTTTTCTATTACATCACTTGGTTTTGGGCCACTCTGTCTACTTTCTGGTTGACTGTCTGGACTGTTTGTTACTCATGTTAAATGCTCTTTAAAATAAAGCGAGGATTAGTTCATTTGTTTTTAGAATTAATACACACGTGAATAATATTTCTTTCCATTAGTTTTTTTTCTTTGTGTATACATATGTATGTATGTATGTTCATACATATACTGGCATATGTATAAAAAAAAAATTTTTTTTTTTGTTAAAAAAGTAAATTACACACCTTTAAAGTAATGTTGCTCTGCAAAGAGAGGCGCGTTCTCTCTCGCTCTCTTTATAGTTTTAATAATTTGAATTTTTTTTCCTCTTTTTATTTTCTTGTTAGAATGAATGACAGCGTTGTCAACGTTGTTTATAAGAGCACTCAAATTGGTAATACAAAGAAGCGTAATTTAAAAAATAAAAATTTTGAAGGAATTTCTCTCCTTTGTTTTGAAATTAAAAAATTTGTTTTTTTGAAATTTCTACAGATGTTTGGTAAATAGTATCGGTAATGAAATCCAATGAAATAGATCTTATTTACATGATATTTGATACGTTAAAATTTTATCTTTCACTTCTTTTAATTACGCTGCCATAATCGCTGTGAAAAGTGAACTAAGTCTTACAAACAAGTATATACATACGTACATACTTACATAAATGAGATAATTTCTCGTCATTTGTCCAAACTTTTATTTTGTGCCAACTCTTAACTTATTTTCAATTTTTCCTGCTGCAGATCATTTTGGCTATTTCCTTAGGGGATTGGTAGGTAATTATAGTAATATCGTTTGACTGCATCGGCTATACATCACAATTTGTGCAATATGACCTGTCAGTCGTCAGTTTATTCATTCGTTATTATAAAGAGCGCTCTTAGAACTTGTAATGTAAACAATATAAAACAGTAGTGGTACCTCTGTCAAACACAAGCTGTAAACCAACCAACCGCTCTGCTTAACAACTTGTCATGCTTAATTCCGCAGGATGCAATGATATGTATTAGTTTTCGAAAAATTTCCCTACATATTAGAGTTCTCCAAATCGCATTGTAAATCAGTTTCGCAAAGTCTAGGAAACATAAATACAATCGAAACACTAGTCCACAAACTATTGTATTCAGTTGTGGATTGAGGGATTAGCGGAATTTATTTTGTTCCTCCCTTAGAATCCGCCCTTTAGGATGTATTACAATGGCTCATTTTGACCTCTGAGTGTTGTATTTGCTCCAATGACAAGTACACATCCTCTAACCAAACCTAGTTGGGTTAGGCCTGTAACCTGTGGACCTGTCAGAAACAAACCTTTTAATTTTAATGTCAAAAAGAGCTTAACCTTTCGAGTTTAACACGTTCACGCCGGCGTTGTAATTGATACTCCTAGCCACTTGCTGGCTGCATTTAATGCTAGAGCTAGTCTAGTATTGATAGTCTAATGGGGTTTTATTAAAAAGCTTCTTTGTATTGTATATTGAAAATTTTTTACCTTTTTTCTTTTACAAAATTTTAATAATAGAAGCTTTTTTTTTATAATAATAAACTAATACAGTGTTATCAGGTTTTACAAAAAAAAATCGTCAAAATAGCAATAAATCGGCAAATCTGGTAGCCATGTCTCTGACACGTTTATTTGCAAATACTACCTCATTTATTTGTACAAAAATAGAGAGATAAAGAGTGAAATAACAAAAAAAAAACGAAAAAAGAAAACAATAAGAAATAAAACGACCTCGATTATACATAATGAGAGTATATACTTTTTTTATTTCATTTTATTTTAATTTTTTTTTCTAACGAATCATTGTTGTTTGTACCTCTTCCGCGAAACTAACAACTTGTGCAGTAATAACACAAACAGTAGTCTTCTAAAGAAATATTTGCATATAAAAAAAAAATTTCGACTGAAAAAGAAAGGAAAAATAAGTCTGTCACATACATACATAGAGAAATACCTACAAATTTTTTTGGTACATACAATATATATACATATACATACATGCATGTTTTTGCTTTCTTAAAAGAAAGCGAAGTTTTATTATAAATATTTAAATACTTAGAAAATTGTATATACCCACAAAAAGCAAAAAAAAATATTGAAATTTATAAAAAAAAAATTAATTTTTAGGTCATACGGTGGTAGTTAATTATATTTATTGTATGTCAATATAACAAAACTTCTAATTGTTAGTTTTTTTTCTCTCTTCTTTTTTTCAATGCCTCTATTTTGGGTTTTGGTTGTACGTACATATATGCGTGTACTTGCCCTCCTAACAATAATCAATTAACAGTAGTTTAACAGTTTATTTTTTTCCTCCACTTTTTCAATGACTGGTTCATTATTCTAAGCTTTTTTTATTATCTGGCTAAAATATGTTCGTTGGCAAGTTTTATTATTTCATTTTATTTTATTTCTTTGCTCTTCAACTACTTTAATTTCGTTTTAAAATTGTTTAATTACAGAATAAATACAAATGTACCGTTGCAAAGAAGATTTTAATCTTTTACTTTAATTTTTGCTACAAAAAATAAAAAAAAAAAGAAAACAAAAAAGAAACTCAACCATATGCTTGCCTGTCATGCCGCTCTTCTTTATAATATTATATGTATAAAGGTGTGTTGAGAAATGAATTTATATACAAAAAAAAAAAATAAATAAATAAATAAATAAAAAATACACACACACATGCTTAATACATACATTTCTCTCAAGTTTACGTGTTACTTTTTTGTTCATGTAGTACAACAAATCAAAAGCAAAAAAAATTGAGTGAGTGAGAGAGAGAAAAAATTACTCAAAAGTTTTTTTTTTTAAACACTCTTGAAAAATGGCTGTTAAGCATTTAATTTATTTATAACTTTTATTAGTTATTAAAACGCAACATTTTATTTTAATATAATTTGCATACTTATACATACATTCATACAAACATACATATATATATCAGATATATTTACTCATACATTGTGTATTACTTTTATTTTATTTTGTTTGCTATTTTATTACTCAATGTCATTTTGTTTTTGTGTTTTTTTTTTCTTTTTTTTTTAATTTAGTTTTTAAAGAGAAATTCCAAAATATTTACACCACATTGAATATTTTATTTGCTTTTTCTTTTTTTTTTTTTTTGTTTGTTTGGTGTTGCCAATTTGTATGGTTTTATTGCTTTGGATTGTTTGTGTTATAAAAAGGAAATAAAATAATAAACTAAAGAAGGCATAATAATAGTACATTTTATTATTAATTTTTTCGTTCATTTAACGGCATTTACATTTTATTCGATTTCCATTTTCTTTTTTGCTATTCAAATTTTTCAAGCTAAGAGAGGATTTGGTCTACTGCAGCACATATACAAAAATTAGGAATTCCTTAGAGGACGTATGAATGAGGTCTCCTTTATTTAAACTCACAACAACCATGATGAATATGTTTGTTTCAAACTTATTCCATTTAAAATATTTTCTTTTTTTTTTTTGTTGTTTGGTCTACTATTAAAATCAGGAATCATTTGCAGTTTGGAGCTTGTAGACAAGCTTTTCATTCACTACACCATTCAACACATTACCATTCTCCGTAGGTCTTATGCGGCCTTGACAAGTTGCGATTAGTTGTACGACATCTTGAATCAACTATTGGTTGTCTTTACGTTTTTTAATTTTTCACCAAAATTTACTTATAAATTGTTATTGTCGGTTAAATGAAAATCAAAATTTTTTGAACTTTAACGAACCATAGCTATTCAGAATAACAATTGTTTGTACAAAACAAAAAAAAGTAGGTAAGGGTCGCATTAAATCTGGCAATCTACTTCTTCCAGAATATCAGCTATTGCTTAGCCACAGTTTTGTTGTATCTACATAAAAATTAGGCAGAGGACATTCCGAAACTATGTATTGGAGACTTACATAGCGTTCTTGTAATATCATAGTTTTTAATATTTGGCGAAGTAAAAAAGATGCTTTGATTGGAAACACAGTTTTTTTTTTATTTTGTTGTCTATTTTGTAATTTTTTTTATTGTTTTATTTTTATTTTATTGAGTTCTGGTTTCTTAATTCTGTTTTATTATTATTTTCTTAAGCTCTATTTCATTTGTTTTTGTTTTAATTCCTTTATGTATTAAACTTCTGCGTTTAGCATAAACATATGTTAGATAAGGAAATGTTAAATTAACAGTGCTGTGTTAAACTTAATGTTACTCTTTTCTCTCTTTTACTAGGGCTCTCGTTTTTATTTGTTTATCATACCGTAAAAGGCACTTGATTAATGAAATTGTTATGGTTCTTTAGTATATGAAACACAACCACAACTTCTAGCGTTAAAGCGAGTATTGTGATTAAAAATAATTAAAATAATAACATATTTTTAAATAAGAATAAATTTAAGAACAATCTAACGACTAAACTTTTGCTTTATTTTTTTTTTTTACTTTTTTAATGGGTTGACCCCCAAATTGTAGTGAAGGTGTTTTGCAAATTTTTTTTTTTATAGAATTAAACCATTCTTTTAAAGTATACTTCACCAAATCATTTGAATTAAAGCCAAACCATGTACGAAAGTAAGTTTATTGCTAAAAATTCATGAAAAAGAAAAAAAAATTAAGATTCTTTTAAATTTTTCGATGTGCAGCATGTAATTTTAAACCAAATTTGTAATTTTATACTTTTTACAGCTACTTTTTAAAATTGTTGTGAGCCAAAAATGAAATTAAAGAATTTTAATATGAAATGGAAAATAATGTTTTCCAATAACATTGTGTCACTCGTCAATGTTATAAACCTACCTGAAGGATGGTTTCTCTCCTTTTCTTTTCTTTTTTCAACTAATAATCCCTTATTATTTTTCAATCTTTTCAAAAATTTCCACTTAATCAAGCAAACTTTTTTTTTTCTTCCCTTTTATTAATTTTTTGAAGGAATTCAAATTATCAACACAATAAATAATTTCATTGTAGTCTTCTAAGATTTCCATGTTTTCAACTCGGATTACATCAATAAAAGTAGAGGAGTTTTTGTCATAAAACAACAACAATATCACATATACTATATGCATAATCGTATATGAAAACTGATACACAATAACGATACAAAAAAAGTCCCAAAAAAATATTTCTACAGTATCCCGAGAGAGAATTTGGTGACGGGAAGACCAGTAGAAAAGTAAAAGATCAAGAGGAAATATTGTACAAAAGAACAAAATATTGAAAAGAAAGAGAGTAAAGTGTGTGTGCGAGTGTGCTATATGTAGATTTTTATGTAAGATCAGCAGCTTTTTTTTCGGACACATTCACTTAATTTTTTTTTGATTTTGTTTTATTTCCAAATTTGTTTTTAAAAAAATTTGGCTCTTCTTTTTAAGTTTTCGTAATTGGGGGAGTTTTAAATTGCTTTGCGTTTTGCAATTGTGATCTTGAGCTTTAGAAGTATTTTTTAAGTCATTCAATTCACTTAAAGAAATTGAAAAAGATCAGTTTTAAAAATATTTATAAAAAGAAAAACTTAAAAAAAAAAATACAATCAATAATACATCATATCATTAAAGAAATTATTAAATTTATCAAATACTGTTTATTATCAGCTTCAGCATAATTTATCTTGGCTAATATTTTTGACTAATATTATTAAACTACAGTGTAATTAGAAGTGCAACAAACAAACATACTCTTAGGGAAGTAGTATAAAAATTTAATTATAATTTCACTTCAATTTGTTAATCACAATTTGTTTTTCTTTATCAAATGTTTTCCATTTGATTTTATAATCTTAAAAAATTATCAAACTTAGCAATTAAATTAAGAAATGCAAATAATTATTAAAATATTGTGACAATTATATCCGGAGTAACATTATTATTATTATTGACAAATATTATGTAGCATTCTTACTAAAATAAAAAATATCGAATACGACAGTTCCTTTTTTTTTAAATTAAAATTTTCTAACGTTTCATACATTACACAATACGTCTGTTAATAAAAACGCATAAATTTTAAACTAATTTAAATTCGTTAAGATATTATAATTAAAACACCATAATTTAAACAACAAGTGATTGCCCAATCGTCGTAATAATTTATTACAGCAAATAAAGTTTCAAATGTACGCCTAAATACCAGTGCTGCCTGCTAAACTTAGCAGTTTAATTAATTCATTTATTAAAACAAAATTCAATTTTTCTAAGTATTAAGTGGAGTATTTACAAAGAAATAGAGAAGAATAACTAATTTGACAGTTTAATTTATTCTAACATTTCATTATTCATTTAAAAAAAAAACAAATATCGTTTAAACTCATTTAAATGTGATCCAATAATATTGGGATTAATTACAGACACCACTGTAGTGTTAATTGTTATGGTTGGTGGTTGCTCAATCGCTGTAAAAGACAACAACAGACAGATGACAAATATGCGCTTAAACATAAATATTGTTTAATAAAACGGATTAAAACGTCAACTTGAGAGTTCAATTTAAATTAAATTCTATGGTTGCCAAAGATTGTGGTTACACATGACAACTGACAATCACAAGTTGGCTCAATGGCCCATATGGCACATTGTGTTACCCAGTGTGAGTCAAGCTCCCTAGTCATGATCCATTGGTGGTTGGTTTGAACAACCCCGGGCTCGGGATGAAACCGTTCAGTTCTTTTAGTGGCGTCCACATAAAAGGTATTGTACTGATTCCGTTTCCTACACTTCACGGCAACTTCTGCGGTAGTTCTGGTGGGGCAGATCGAGCTTGTCAGCGAAAATGCGAATAGTTAGAACCTTTCTATTGTTAAACTCAAGTAGTTTCCTGGTTCTCCCGCTGTCCACTGGGACATTCGAAATTTAACAACCAGGCACGTTCGATCGACCATGATTTGTTAAATTCCATGCTGGTTTTTCCAATTTGGAACAGAACAGAATACCTCTTGTAGAGGCGCATATATCCCATCTCCATGGAAAGGTAAACCACTTTAAAGTATGAAATTGTCCAGATCAGAAATCCTAAATGAAATCGAAACACAAACAAAATGTCTTAAGTCTGCGTTTCTACATCTCAGGACATTTCCACAAACACAACAGAAAGGACAGCATTAAATCCGATGTAAATTTTTTTTCCCAGAATTTCATGTTACCAAAGGAATGGATATTATCACGCACACTTTCCATCCTTGAAATTGTACAAAAGTGTACAGGAGTACAGAGAAAAGAGAACAAATTCCGATGGGAAAACTCATTCGTCAAAAGTGGAGAATATCTGCCAAAATAAATTACCAACATGTCACGATATCGAGTAACAGTAAAAGTCAAAGCTAAGATATTACCAAACAAAAGTGCTTGCCACAAAGTAACAAGATAACAAGATAAGGTTAAGGTTTCTCTGGATATTCTTTTCATTTTCAAAGGAAAAAAATGGTCCATCGATGGGCACAGCAAATCGACAGGAATGTAAAGGTTTGTCTACATTGGCAATTCGTTACTCAATGAAATTAATAATGGGATTCAATTCATGCTTTATTTGAAAAATTTAAATCTTCAATGTTTTCCTTACAATATTTTTGGTTGAACAACTTGAGTCGAGTAAGTAGGGAGAAATCTTTTGCTTCCAACATCATTTGCACGATCGCAGGGATCGATTTAGCGAAAGGGATTTAAAATTATTTTATTTAAATTTGAATTTGTTTAATTTTAACCTAAAAAAAATTCTGTACAAATCATCAAGACAATTACAAATACCCGGAGGTCGAACTAACCCATTGTATTCGTCTTAAAAATAAAAAAGAAGCAACAAAAAGGATAGAGACGGGAATCGGAAAAGCTACAACATATAATAACGGTTACATAAAAATAAAAAGTACCAAAAGTGTTTATTTTGTTAATAAATAATATGATAATCTAACTATTAACACTTTAATTTAAAAGATTTTTATTATGTGTCTGCAATTTTTATGTACTGATTTTAAAAGCTCTCCAGAGATTTCAAAATTCAAAAATCTTTATTTTCTAATAAATTGACTGTTTCTTCATTACACAATTCACAGTTTTCACGCTTGTCTTAACATATTTCAAACATTCGAAATAAAAAAATCTAAATAACTTGATAACCATTGAAAATTGTTAGTGTAGCTGCTGGTATTATTAGCCTAGCCATGTGTTATGAAGGGGTAAAACCAGATACAACAAAAGATGTGACGTTCATATAATATTTTATGTTTGGTCAGCTATGAAAAAAAAACTCACTCTCTCTTCTCAAAAGAACAAAAAAGTTCTTTTTTAATTTTTTTTTTATTTTATTTCCTTCATTTTAAGCAGTATAAAATGCCGTTGATTGTTTTTGTGGAAGTACAACTAGAACTTATAGAAAAAACGCTAAAACTTAAACCAATTTTTTAATTGTTGCTTTCAAAGTTTATTGACATTTAAAATATATTTTCTTTTCTTTTTTTTCTTCTTTTTTCATAGATTAAACGATTTTTCATTTATTGTTGTTGTTGTACTATTTATTGTACTATTTATGTACTATTTATTAAGGATATTCACAGAATATTGGTAGTCATAACTACCTTATAAGTACTTTATTGCAATCATGCTTCAGCCCTGTACCATTTACTGCTATTCCCATGCAGAAGAATACCGATTTTTTATGAAGATTTGAAATAATTAAACTGATAAAGCCAGCCAGAGTGCTAGGCTAGATACGAGGATTAGAAAAAATATTGACTAAAGCATATTACATCTGAAATGGATAATTTCATTAGCAAATATATAATGGTGAAGGTATTTCAAATGCGAATGATTTACTATTTAAAGATTACTTAGTCGTTACACATCTTTAGTCAGGATTGCAATCTAGCTTCTCATTGAATGGCTCTACAGGTTAATGTCAACTTCGAATGACAGATTTAAGAAATTTTTATGGCAATTTTATTTACTCTCAGACTGCTGGGAATTGCCGAAACAAATATATTTTCAAATTCGTTTTTTTCGAGATATCTGAGCAGGGAATTTAACTACGGGCTCTCATCTAATAAACCAATACGCTTCCTACTAAATTACGGCAATTATTTTATGTAAATATTGTCCGCAGATAGGCCTTCGGTAGTCGATCTGTAAGCTCTTTAGTATTTCAATCGCTATTTCAACAACAACAGACATAATGTTGTTTTCCAGGGATGGAATTAAGATTGACTTGTCCATTTGATGTTCTGAGATCTCATGTGAATTGATATCGTCTCACATTTGATAGTTTTGTTTGTTCACTTACTTATGCATTCAGAAATAGGCCTCTATCGTCAGATGTGCCGGAGAAAAGTTAGCGAACATATGTCATGATCATGTGAATTTAGCTCCTTGGTTGGTTGAATTTTGTACAGGTACAGGCCCGTACCCGTAGTCTAGTAGATAGTGTGTTGGCTTATTAGACGAAAGGCCAGGGTTCGAATCCCCGGTCAGTCATCAAAAAAAAAACGAAATATGAAAAAATATTTCTTCGGCGACTTCCTCTCAGCAGATTCTGGCAAAAACTCTGAGAGTAAATAAATTGCCATGAAAAGTTTCTCAAAAAAAATCTGTCGCTTCGGAGTCGACTTTAAAACTGTAGCGTCCGCCACTGCATGTAATAAACATTAACCCACAACATAAGTGGTGTGAGAAGCTAGGTCGTAATCCTGACTGAAGGGTTGTAATAGCCAATTATGTATGCATGTATGTCCCTTTAGAAAAAAAAACTTCACATATTAGTCTTAAAACCGCATGTCAACCTAGACGAATTCTTTCATTGTGGCCAAAAAGAAATTCAGTAATCATCGCACAGTACCTTCCTTTATTGATTGCAACATTTCGATTATTATCGTTTTTGAAGTAGCACTGGCCACACCAAATCGTGTATCATCAGAAATATTGGGAATTGGAATATTCCCTCACAAATCATGAATTGTGATAGTAAAATTCACAGACTTGTAAGTGTTGCGAGTTTATTAATCTCTTCATGGTAAAATAGCAAACCTTACGGAGCATTCACAAAGTGAAAGAAGAAATCATCTGTTATAATATAAAAATAAATCTCAAAAATATCAATTATTATGTTTTTCTTCTTATTGGCCAATATTAGCCTTACAAATTGTCATTCAAAAAAAAAATTTTCTTTTTTTTTTAAATAACCCCTATAGTATTTATTATAATTAATAGTCTCAAGCATTTAATTTTTTTTTTTTTTTCATTTACATTAATTTTTTCTGTCTCATCATAATTAATGGCTCAACTTTTTTCCTATTTCATTTTTTTTTTGTTTTAACATTTTTTCTGCAATATTACCTATAATGAATTTTATATTATGTGTCATTTAGTTAATAACCGTTAAAACTAATACATTATTTCCGGTTTACTAAAAATTAAATTGTTTTTCTTTAATTATTCTAAATTTTATTGTGCGTTTAAAAATGAAATTGTTTTTCTCAATTTAAATACAACAAGAAAAAAAGAAGAAAAAAAATAATTCTATTAATGAATAGAAATTAGAAAGCTTGTAAAGCAAATCCATTCACTTTATTTTATAAATATTCATACAACAACAAAATAATAATAAATAACATTATTAAACATTTTAAATAATTTTAATAAAAGATTTTCTCACAACATGAATACAACAAAGTGGGGCTCATAAATTAAATTAAATTTCAAAATTATGCCATTAAATCAAAAAACTTTCAGTTACGAATTTTAGGTGAAAACAGTTTTTTGATATTTAAATAAAGAAATGGGATTAAGATTTAGCATTACAAAGGTCATATTAAGCGAAAGATCAAATATACACCATTGTCACTGACAATCTGTTGTTATTATCAATTCCACTATGCCTATCTCTACTCTGATAAAAATCGATTTTTAAAAGAGATTTATTTGTTCAAGAAACCTTCCAACCTTCCAACCAGTCAATATCCATATGTGTCACCTGAATATTTCCAATTGACAATTATTATTATTTATTTCTTGACAGAGAATGCAAAAGTGGTTACATGGCGGCCAGCTCTGATTAAAATTATTTTACTTCGATTACACGGTGCGACAGTGAAAATATACCCGAGTAACTACATAGTCTAAGTTGTTCAGTTAGTTGAGCAGAACTCAAAAATACTTTTTTTTTATAATATTTCTCGAACCCACCCTCCACACTTGTTTTATTTGACAAAAACGGTTTTTTTTTGTACTTTTCACACAAGATTTTTGTTTACCCAAATATGTTTGAAACTATTTTAAAAATCCAAAGTTTTTTAGAAAGGGGAGGGATTAGCCTTTCAAACGGTGTGCATAGACATTTTGTTCAAACTTGTATGTTACGAGTTTTGATAGAGTAAACTTGGAAAATATTATTTTTTTTCTTCTTATTTTTCCAATTTTGGCCATTCTTAAATGCAAAATTTAATTAAAAACTATAAAACAAATGGTGTGATATTCTTAAAGTGCATTCTCTTGTGAAAGGATTGACATTTCGTATGATAAAATCGGAATTTTTATAGAGCATAACAGCTGAGTCATAGTTTTTATATACATAATGTATGTTATCTTATCAAATGAACTTTAAGTTTAAAATATTCAAAATTTTTGATCGATCTTGATTGTTTATATGCGTTTTGCGTTTTTCGCCAACACTAATATTTCGCTTTACGCAAACATTAGCCAACTTTCCGGTGGTTGGTCCAACGGAAAAGGGCACACTAGACACTTAAGATTCCTCAAAAATTTTGAAATTTTTAAATCCTTTGAGGCGTCGAAGAGTGCGCACTGGAGAAGCTGTAGCCGCTGTACATTGAAGCATTGATTAACAGTAAAGCGATTTGATTAGAATTTTTTTCAAACATGACACAGAGCGCACGCTGTAACTAATAAATTAATTTTACAGAATGGTCCAACCAATTGATAACCAAAATCGTATGATTTAGCATCACTGGATTAGTTTCTTCTTGTCTACATCGATAAACCAGAAACTTGAAATCCATGAAATTAGCGGACAGATATAGGCCCAACCATAGTTTTAAACACCATTCTCCATTTGTCATTTGAGTCATCTTCAAGCAATACGTTTGTATTTTGTAATTCGATAAATAATAAGGACTAATTGACTAAAACCGTCTACATAGAGTAATGAATATTGAAGCGTCGTTTTCTGATTTACCTGCAAAAGCTATTTTAAACGATGTCACCACTATTTTTTTTTTGTTATCTAAGGTCAAACTATCTGTCACTTGTTTTTTTTTTATAATTCTTTTATAATTTTTAATCACATATTTTAATTAAATTTGTATTTGAAAACTTAATTAATTTTTTGTTTCTTTTTTATTCTCATGTTTCTTTGCAGATGTAATGGAATCCTTAGGTGCTAATTTTTAGAGGTTAGGAAACATTAAAACAATTCTATATTATAAATAAATTAAAAAAAAAAAACAAAACGAAAATATTTAACAAAGTACAACAAATGCAACATTAAAGCACATCCAAATACAAAAAAAAAATAAATGAAATCAAAAGGAATTTGATTTTTTTTTTTTGTTTCCTTAACAAATCCGCAAACAAATCACACAGAATACATTGAAAGTGTTTTGAAAAAGTAAAGTCAGTCATAATTCCTGGAAAATGCTAGAAAAGAAAAAGTTAAGTTGAATCTGGACGCAACTATAGTCCCCAGTTTTTAACCTGTTACTTTTTATAACTACACAAGGAAAAAGCAAAATATAAAGCAAAACAAAACAAAAATCACTCCAATTTTATTAGTTCAATAAAATAAAACAAAAAAATATTTTTTAAGTAAAACCCTAATGGAAAATAGTTTCAAAAACTAAAAAAAAACAAGTAAAATAATTTAATTTTAAAAGAAAAAACGAAAGAAAATAAAAACAAAAAAAACTTTAGTATTCTAAGAAGTCAGCAAAAATCATTAAGAAAGAAAACAAAACAAAAGAAAAGCATAGTAAAAGAAAAAACGAGCCTATTAAGCACAAAGTTAAAGAAAAAAGATAATTTAATAAATTAAAACAACAACAAAGAAAAATAAATCGAAATTGTTTTAAACTTAAAGGCCAAAATCACAAACAGAGAGAGAGAGAGAACGTTAAAGACAAACGATAAAAGAGAAGGAAAAAAGCAAACGTTTATAACGTTTACTAGTACAATGTCAAAGTATTTCGTAAATGCAACAAATGCTAATGCTGCAGGAAATGTTTACCAAATTAATCAACAGAATGTCTCAACTGCAGCCTCAACAGGCTCAGCCACATCGTCCACATCAAGTGCGATTAGAAAGTTATTTACGGAGAATACGGCTGGCACAAGGTCAGCCACAATATTGCCGAATACAAGGGGAGTTAGTGCCAGAACAACAAAAGTGTTCATGACGACTACTAATAGCCAACAGCAATCCAACACAACTATGGCTACGCATTTGCTAGATCATGGCTATGGTGTTAGTCTAACACCTCCCGCGGTAACAACGAATGTGGTAGTGGGTCAACAAACTGCTTCGACAGCAGCTGGAAACTCCACACCCACTACAGGCACAATTGCTGCTAATATTGTAACGTCAAATACAACACCTGCCTCGCAACAACAACAACAACAACAACAACAACAAAAATTCAAGCCTACCGATATGACACAATATTACAAGGTCAGTTAAAGCAATACAATATGAAATATTTCTATTTGAAAAGTAATAAATAATGTTTTAAGCAGGAGGAAGATTGGGATAGGTTTTAGATTGTAGTCTAGTCTAGAAGTTGAGGATAAAAATAAGACCTAAGACACTATTGTCTTTGAACTTTTTTTTTTATTAAAAAACAAACCAAATATTTTATAAGCTGATAGAGTCCAAGGCATAGTTTGTTGATTTACTAGACGAGAGCTATGAGTTTAAATTTTAGTTCAGAAATTAAAAAAAAAATTGCCCTTTGAGAGCAAATTTACATGAAAAGATTCTGAACTCTGTCGTTCGAAGTCAACTGTAGACTAAACTGTAGATCCCATCACCAATTATTAAATTGACATGAGAGACCGTTACACTCACTATACCAGAACTAATAATTCATTAGGAAATCTCGTTAATTAATGAATCGAGTGACTAATAGCATCCTCCTTAATTGACTCAGTTATAGGAAATGTTTCGCAACCAGACCTAGTAAATGTAAAATATTAATAAAGAAAGCAGTAAAGAAAGGTATACAAGCCTTATTGAAATATTTTTAATTTTAAAATATGAATTGCTTAGAACTGATATAATACACCTGTGGCCCCCTTCTACAATATATAAAAATATTGTTTTTTTTTCAATATACAATGAAAAATTTAATTCTTTATTATTCACTACCTTGTCTGGCACATTATCTGTTACTCTGTTAAAAACAAATTTAAGTTGAATGAACAGTACAACTAATTAGATTTTGCTTTTACGAACAACAGGTTAAACGGCGTATTCCTATGAATGATAGTCATCCCAAAAAACAAGCCAAACAAAGTCTGCAACATCAAACCCCGTACCAACAGCATCATCAGCAGCAGTCGCAACAACAACAACAGCCACAACAACAACATCTTGTCATACGCTCCAACTATGTCAAACAGGAAACACAACAACAGATACATCATCATAATCAGCAGCATCATCATACTCATACACAACAAAACAATCAACAACAACAACAACAAGTTTCATTGAATTTCCCCACCCCATCACCACAACCACCTAGACCACCGTCATCTGCCTCGTCGACATCATCGTCATCCGCTTTAATAGCTCCAAATTTTCTATATAAAATCGGCTCAGCTTCAAATAACAATCACGGCAGCCAAAATACGGGCTCTTCAGCCAAACGTACCCCCGAAGGTAATCGTGCTGATACCTCATTGGGTATCTTAACGAAAAAATTCGTAGATCTTTTACAAGAATCCCCAGATGGTGTAGTCGATTTAAATGATGCTTCTGCAAAATTGGCCGTACAAAAGCGACGTATCTATGATATCACTAATGTTTTGGAAGGTATCGGTATATTGGAGAAAAAATCAAAAAATAATATACAATGGAAATGTGGCAATTCGTTGTTGACATCAGAACGCTCGAATGATCTGAAATTGGAGAACGAACGTCTCGAACAGAAGGAGAACGAATTGAATATGCTAATCGATGAGATACGCAATGAATTACATGGCGAGATATCACGCAACGATAAACTGGCATATGTGACGCACAGTGATCTATTGAATGTTGATCTGTTTCAGGATCAAATTATTATAGTTATTAAAGCACCACCAGAAGCAAAACTAGTGGTAAGTTAAAAACAAACTTTCTTTTTTACTACCTTTATGTTTGCGGTTCGATTATTTTCTTTTTTCTTAATACTTCTACTTGATGTACTACGTCACGTCACGTTCACCATTTTATAATTCGTATGGGCTCATCTTTTTCCATACGCTTTCACAAATTCATACTGAAAATAGATGACAATTTTTGGAAGTAGATTATAAAATACTTTTCCTAAAATTTCATTTAAATGACAAGGAACATTAGCAAAAATAAATTGAATTCATTTCATCATTTAATACAAAGATTTATTTGCATTAATTCGTCTAAATGCGAATGCGAATGCAGAAAAAGTATTTTTATAAACTTGACATAAGACTTCTTTCTTTCTTTCCCTAACGTCTGTGCGGGAAAATACAACAATTCAAACAATAATGATTTCGTTGAATAAAATACAATATTTTCTAAAAATAAGAAGTACAATATTAAAAAGTGTATAAAAGAAAAAATTGATGTTGGTTGATAGAGAGGGACTAGCTTGTAGAACACTGCGGCAAACATATGGAAGAACATTATTAAAATGTATACATACATATATTCCCAGACAGTATTGTTGTTGTGTATAAACAAACAACAACATTATACTACATAAAATGAAAAATAATTCATTTATTGTTGTTGTGATATTTAAATTCTCATAAAAACGCAAACCGAATGAACAAAATTTTTAAATTCGAAATAATTCAATTATAATAGTCGCCAGAGCAACATTTCATTTTAAGAAAATAGAAAATAAATTTTATTTAAAGGCTCGTTTTGTTGTATTTAATGTGTGTGTTATTAATTTTAATTTTTTTTTTATAGTTACCTGATTCTCTAAATCCTCGTGAGATACATGTTAAAGCCGAAAATAATGGCGAAATCAATGTTTTCCTATGTCATGACAATTCACCGGAAAATTCACCAAATTTTGGTTCCTCATCTGTGGCTCAAAGGCAACAGCGTCCTCATGATCCCTTAATAAATGACATGGAAAATGAAAAAAGGCATAGATTAGGTAAGTACTCCAATTAAATATTTTAAAAAATATTTTAACAATTAAAATTCGATTAACTTTTTTTTTTTGCTTTGTTTTAAGGCTTAACAACAGCTGCGTCAGCACAACCATTAGCATCTACATATCGAACATCAAATTCGAATTTGGTACAACGTTCGGCTCAACGTAATCTTAGCAAATCAATAGAAGCTGCTGCCCAACAAGATGCAGCTCTGCTAGAAGTTGGCTTTAACACTCAGGATCAACAACAACATCATTTACAACAACAACAACAACAGCATCAGCAGCAAACAACTGCTTCAACTTCTATGTTAAATGAAGATGATTTTAATATGTTCCCGTCTATAACTCGACCAGTTATATCACATGTTCTAACCGAACATCAACATCAACATCAGCAACAGCAAAGTGGACAGGAGCAAAAGTTACAAGAAAATGAAGATGTTTTAGTTTCTTATCAAAGTTTAGTGGTTCAATCTAATCAGCAACAGCAACAGCAACAGCAACAACAACAGCAGGCTCAACAACAGCGACGTCATACCGGCGATAGCAATCTGGATAGCAGTGATTCTAATCAAACTCTTACGCTTAATTCTAGTTGTAATACAACAACAAATACATCGGCATTACTGTCGAAAAAATCTGGTCTACGAAATGATGTCACCATGGTGAATTGTGCAATGGAACAGCAGCAACAAAAACATTCTCAACATACAGGCCTAATAACGGGCAGTACAACGTCCTCATCATCGTCGACGCCATTGTCATTATCAGCGGCTTCTTCAACAAACCCCTCAAATAATACGTCATCAGCATCAAGTCCTCAACATCAACAGGATTTGAATTATGAAACGGTTACACAAAATGATCAACACTTACAAACGACTTCAACAGCAACCACCGCAGGCAGTCAACTTCAGCAAGATCTGCAAGAACAAATCACTAATAAAATCGTTAATGATGATTTGTCCTCAAATGTTATGCATCACGCTTCACAATCGAATTGTAGTACAGGCATACGAAACGCTTTAATTTCGGATAGTGTTCAACTAAGTCCTACAAACTATAACTGTAAGTATATTTAATCATACCTTTCATTTTTCCTTTCTCTCGCTCTCTCTCTCTCTCTCTCTTTCTTTCTCTCTGCCTTTCTAAAAAGTGTTTATGTGCGTGTACTCTCTCATTCATTCATTAAAACACTGAAATCATGAGAACGAGGAAAGTCAAAGTATCGAAATCAAAAACTGAAAATGAATCATTCTTGTCGGGAACTCTCTCTGTGATTTGCGTTTTTCTATACTTTGATTTGATTTGAACGAAAACCAAACCGAAAACATCCTCAAAAAAGTAAAAATAACAGAAAAATGGTTACATTTACTCACTGTCATAATGAAACATATAAATTGCACAGTCAGTCGAACGTCCATTTATTTGCTATTTTGAAAGGGAAGGCTAAACCAAAGACTCAAAATCATAACTCATATTCGCATCACAGTCTGAGTTCTTGCTGAGCGTGCATTCAAAACTTCTCAAATAAAAAAGAAGAACAAGTGAAGCAAGAATATCAAACAATTCGATTGTTAAAATACGTCTAAAATACAAACAAAAAAAAGTAAACGAAGCCGCCGATATTATTAAAATATTAAAAAAGTATTTTTAAGAATACCGACCAAAAAGTTTGATTTTTTTTTTCTTTTAAATTTGTTTTTGTTCTATTTATTTAAAGCATTATAATTTTGATTGCCTTGTTTAAGTAATTTTTTCATTTATTTGTACAACCTGCATACGAGCTTTCAGTCCAAATTTGAATTTTTGTTTTTTACGCAACTTTTTTTTTTAATTTTTTAATTTTATATCGAAAAACTTATTAGTTTTGTTATTGTATTTAGTTAATGATAAGGTAATTTAAATGCATTTTTATAAGATCACATTAGTATCAATGTTTGAAGTGGTTAGAATTTAGACCAAAAACAAAATACAATTGATCGTAGAAGTTAATTTATCAATATCACTGCATACACCCATTCCTATTATAGGTAAGTAGGTTGAAGGGGTAGCATTGATTGTCAAAGCTCACTTGAGCACAGGTATCGGCCCGTTCCGACGCCAAAGATAAGCCTAGTCCCTGTACTAACCGAATACCCTCAAACCAATCGAAGCACAGCTGCCATATGTTGGAAACCAGCCTGAAAGCTGTATCCTTAATATTAATGAATGATAACTCCGTTACACTGACAAAGAATAGAGAGTCAAATAACCTAAATCTGCACTTCGCAAGAGATGGACATTCAGCGAACCCACACCCACGACAGAAGTCGTTTGATGGAAGCGTGTCTTTTCATAACCCAATGATATTTAAGTGTGATCAAGTTTGAGAAGTTGGTTGGTATGCCTTCTATCCATCTGGCAGTGGAGTAAAATTCCTCATTGACCCATGGTAGGTTCGCGTCCCGTTAGAATGATCGCCTAATTGAAAAGAAGAGGAATCGGAAAAGCGTACCCGCTCGGGCAAGCTTGTCTTCCCTGCAGTTGACTGGAATGCCTCTGTCCCCAGGAACCGAGACAAGTGAGAGAACGTCGAGACAACGGCGACACTCTGTAACGAGTTTAGAGCTGATCGTAACGTTCGAGAGGGATTTAATAGCGATTTGACTATCAGAAAAGATTGAGATACGAATGAAAGAAACACCGTTGATGAGGATCTATTGAGCGGCTAGGTAAATAGCCATCACCTTCATTCTATTCTAGGAAAACTGATTAATTTTTTAAAGGAAATACTATTTTATTAATAACTTTGTCTCTCGTTGCCGAATTATTTTCAATGAAAATATTTGTTCTTTAAGCTTTTGCTACTTGCTATCTTTTGACTTAGCATAGTGCTCTGAAGCAACACCTTCCTTTCTAAAGGAGTTTGCTGGACATGTGGGAGAGTCGAGACTGTCGATTGCATTCAGTGTTTCTGGCATGCAGTGGCTAAGATTCAGAATGCATTAGGATTTCTATATTAGGTAGTTTAATCTCGTATTTAGATGACTGGTGACTGAGCTCTGTATTTCTTTTCCATACTTTTTGTTTGTCAAGTTTATTGCATAGCTCCTTGTTTCCAAGAGCTCATATGAGGGTAGATATCAAATGTCTCCGCTATCTCTTCTAGAGACATCCGCCGGTTTTGGATGACCTAACATCTGGTGTACACATTCTCTATTGATCTAATGACCGCTTTACTAACAGTAAATATGCCGGATTGTCACAAAGGAGCAATCTTTATAGCCATTATTTTATTCTGTCTATTTTATTTTCATAAAACAAATACTTTGAATAGAATATATTTTGAATCGAAAGATTTTTGGAATAAAACAACTATTTTAATCAATTTAGTTCATTTCAGTTTTCTGAGCAAAACTTAATCCAACCAAAAAGTCATATTACGAACCGAAACGCTATTACAAAGAAAAATATACTTAATTGAAGTAGAAACTTTAGTATCATTTTTTTGTTTAATAATTATTTAATAATTGTATTGTTTTTAGAATTATTATTGCAGTAGAAGCTTTTAGAATGTAACTTTTCTATTAATTTATCAGTCAATTTATTGTTTAATTTAATTTCTGTAGAAAAATTATTTTTTTTTATTATAATATTTTAAACAATACTTTCATTTCTATTTAAAGTGTTTAATAATATTAAAAACAAGAATAATTGAAAGCAATCAACGTGTAGTGTCATTAAATCGTTTCACGAATCATACAAAATATACAAATTTAAAATACAGATAAATTTAAAAAGGAAAACATAAATTCATTTTGGAACTGAACTCTCGTGGGTCTGCATGGCACATACCACCAAAAACAAATAAAATGTTCTTGTTGCGTATAACATTTTGTATTTGAAAATTTGTAGCACCATGAGATTCAGCTCTGGCATGAATTTCAAAGCACAAAATCAAATAAAATCTCAATACAATGCAAATAAAAAAAAATACATTATTATTAATAAAATGACAAACAATAAATAAAATTAAATATTGCAAATATGTTTTAATATTACTTTCTGTTTGTTTTTTTTTCTTCTTTTAATTTTTTTTTTAATTATTTCTAGATTTTGAAGACTTGCCGCCATTGTTGCCCATAGAACCGCCATTGGATGGTTTATACAATTTCTCATTGGATCAGTCGGAGGGTCTTAATGATCTATTTCATGATTTTGTTTAAACATTTCAATTTGTATTTATTTTCATCTTTGTTTTCTTACACACTATTCTCTGCATATTTACCAACCACAAACAAACAAACAAAAAAAAAAGTACTACAAATTTTACTTTTTGTTCATACTTTTTTAAATTATAATTTTAAATTATAAATCAAACTGGAAAATTCTAAAACAAAAAAAAATCACAAGAACTAGCTGAAAAATAGTTTTAAAAAAATCCAATTATCTATAATAAAAAAGAAATTAATAAAAAAAAAAAAAAAATAAAAGAGAATAATAACGGTAATTTCAAAAAAGAAAAATTTAATTTTATAGTGATTTAATTAAAATATTTGTAATTCTAAAATCAGGTTTTCAATTTATAACATAAAGTTTAAAAATAAAATAAATAAATAATATTTGTAATATATTTATTAAACACTCAATATACTTTCTTAAAAAGTAAATATCAGTGTAAATTACTACATTAAAATGTAAAATAATGAGAAAAAGAAGAAAACAAATTTAAATTAAAATTTCATGTTTTTAAAACACTTATTAACAAAAAAAAATCTCTAAAATTTAAAATTAAATGTAATTCAATAATTTTTACATATTTGTAATTAATCAAATATTATTATAAATTTAAATAGTTTTTCAAAAAATATAAATAATAATTTTTAAATTATGTAATTTAATATTTTTTAATGTTATTACAAAAATTTCTTTTTTTTTTTTTTGTTATGAAATTTTAATTTTTGGATTTCATTTTGTTGTAAATTAATAGTTTTCTGTTAACTTTTTTTTTCTTTAAAGCAATAGTTCTATACACAGTAAATTAAATAAAAAAAATGCAAAAATAATAATTCGCAAATTTTTATTAATTTTTATATCATTTTTATTAAAATAATTTATAAAATTTAAACGGAAATTAAATGAAAATGTTAATAGTGAAGCAGCAGCAGCAGAGCAAACAAACCTGAAGATAACTAAACAACAAACTTATTTTAATGCTAAACGCTTATATTTTTATACGTTTAAAACACATACTAATTAATATATAAAAAACTTTTTGTTATTGTTAACAAATAGTAAAAAAAATACAAAAAAACCTAGAAAAAAAAAACAAATGTATAGCAAACACAACAATACCAATTATTAAAGAAAACAAAAACAAAACAAAACAAAATATAATTTTTATTACTTGTATTTTTTTTTTTTAACTTTAACTTTTCTTTCTCTCTCACCTCCAAACTCCTGTTACTTATTTGTACTCGTAATTTTATATATTTTATTTTAAGTTAAAAAAAAAGCAAAAACAAAACAACAATAAAAAAACCAACTCGTACACAAATGTTATGAAAAGACACTTTTCCTTTTGCCTTCTTTTGTTCTGTTAATTATATTATATTTTATACATATTTTGAAAGCTCAATAAATAGTTTTTAATAACAAAATAACAATAAAAGCTTATAATGTTTACTAAAGTAAATAATTTATAAAAAAAAAAAACGAAACAAACAAAAGCATTTGAATTTGTTATTTTAATTCCTTTTTTTTTTAATACTGGCGTACATTTATTCCTCAACACGAAAACATCTTTTCGGACCCATAGTATTGTTAATGCACATTCATTTAAAATGCAAATTTATTTGTATAATATTATATAAAATTTAAATGGATATTCAAAAACAATGGGTTTTTAGGTTATTGAAGTCCCTTTTAAACATATTCTTTTTTTTTCCTTTTTTTGAATAATTGCAAATTAAATTTTAAACTTTTTTATGTTTTACAATAAAAAAAATATTTTAAAGTTTGATTTTTTATCGAACGTTTTTCGAGTGTTTAAATTGGAAATTTTTCATTATTTTCAATAAGGAATTCCGACAGTATATTTTATAAAAATAATTATATTTCATCGAAATTGATACTACAATAGGTAATTCTAAGAATTTGAAATACCGGAATTATAAAAATTATAAATAGGGTGAGAGTATTCACTTACGATAGGGGGGAAAAATATCATTTAATTATTTTAATAATACCCCGAAAAAAGAAATTGCCTTAATTTTTGTTTAATTAGCAATTTTAAAAATGTTTGAACAAAATTATAATCAGGAATTAAAAATGACTATTTTCATCGTTTGGAAAACTCATTTCAAAATTGAAATTTAATTAATACTGTTGCGAATTAAATTATTCGAAAAAAAATTGCGAATTAAATTATTCAAAAAGAACTTCACCAGCAAAATAAATTGAACACATTTTTTTTTTAAATCCAAGTTCAGTTTTAGTACCGAACTCAAAAATTTAAATTATAAATTCTTTTATAAAAATTCAAATGTATGCTTGTTTATTTCTTAAGTACAGCAACCATAGATTTATGTACTTTGTGTTTTTAAAACGCCAATTATAGAAATCTAATACAATATAATTATTTTCCATGCTTTCCTGTTACACCTGTATCCTTATAGTATAAGAATTTAACTTTCCCTCTTTTAATTGTCTAATTTTCTTTAAGAAAAATAAAGTACGATACAAAAAAACAACAACAACAATTAAACAAATAGTAAAAATAAAAACTCTTTAATAATAACAACAAATAAAAAATGAAAAGAAATTCTTAATTCTTAAAAACTGTAAACCACAAAATATATCGAATAGTTGAAACATATTCAAAATAAAAAAGAAAAAACAAATATTGTATTAAATAAATAAAAATAAAAGATAATAAAAGAAAAAGCAAAATTAATAATAAAACTGACAACAATTCTTTATCATTATTTTTTATAATTCTATTAAAACAAAATCTTACTTCTTAAAATAACAAACATTTTGTATTAATTTATTATTATTACTATTATTAATATAAATAAATATTATTTTTAAATTAATTAAAAAAAGGAATTATATATATAATATTATTTTGTAATATAAAAAAAAAATTATAAATGTAATTAATAATAATTAATAAAAAACAAAAAAAAAAATATGTAAACATCAATTGTTACGAACTTTTTTTTTCATCCTGTAATATCATATAAAAAATAAAACAAAAAAAAAACAAACAAACAACAACAAAAAAAAAAACAAATAAAGAAATGTTAAGTTTAACCCAAAAAAGTAATCACAAAAAATTTTTTAAAAGCTTTGTTTTATTTTTAATAAACGTTCAAGCACTACTGATGACATTGAAAGCATCAATAATGATTTTAATAAATGTTTTTGTGTCAATACATTAATTTATTTTTTGTTTCACCTTAAAATAAAATTGATTGATTGGCAATACCTGCAAAACCGAGAGTTGGTTTTGTGGACCACAATATGTAAGAGACCGGAAAGGTTTCTGAAATATAAGCTTTCATCATAGGAATAGTGTGACTAAAGAACGAGGCCTCTTTTATAATGCATTAGCAATGTAAATGCAAAAGGTATCCGCTATTATCGGTGGACTGATATGCGGTGTATAAATATTAAGATCACATGGGTAACGTATTTTTATGAACTGTAAACTATTTAATATCTTATGACAACTCAATATTAATACTACTCACAACTTCCAAGCGCAGAACAGTAACCGCGCACTTATAAGCCAACAGACTAAAAGGAATAGATTTGAATGGTGAATGAAACCTTATACATCTGAATTTAACCTCAACGCAATCGCTAAAAAAGCTCAGAAAGTTACCATTACCAGTAAAGGTGCGTCGTACCACATGTTTTTAATGCTGAGAATTATCTAAAGCTAAAGCTTCACTTTCTCCCTCAGTGAAACTAGTCGTGCTAATACCAAAATACTGCCTGTCCCTAACCGAAATTTGATTCCTGAAGCCAATGTCAATTCACGTGGAATCTTCATTTAAAGTTTTTTTTTCGAGTCCAGTCAAAACATTAAGCTTATAAAATTGATTTCCAGAATATATTTTTCACATTACGACTTCTACATGTAAACGTCGGGACTAGGCAGACAACACGGGATTAAGAATTTAAAAGCAAAAACTTTGGCAACTATGAATCAAATGGGCCATTACAATCCTTTAAAGGATTGGCTTTTTTAAGGCGTTTTTCGATCACACGAATGGAGATCGGGGATGGAGATTGAGTGTGAATTGTAAAACATGAAAATTTTCATACGAGGCATTTTTAAAAGTAATTTCCGGTGTGATATAGTTAGATTCTGTTAACAATCTGGCTTAGTAATTGCCACTAATTATCATTTTGCAGAAAAAAACAGAACATCAACAAGATGGTTCACATCGTTACAAGGGTAAAAGGATTCCCAATTAACCCAGAATTCAAGTAAAATCTTTAGCTGTCCATACTTGCACACTTTAGACCAATTATAATAACTTCCTTGCTTATCTGATATATTCAAGTTTTAATTCAGAACAATATTCAAGTTTTAATTCAGAACAACAGCACTGACAAATTGGTTGATGTAATTGCGTTGTGGTTTTATATAATTTCTTTCAGTGTTCAATATTCTTTTAACATGGCAACACCCTAACAATATATTGGCTTGACAGCTGATTTTGTTTACATTTGGATTTATTGCTTTAAAAAAATTTTAATTCTTGTAAAAAATGAATATTTTACCAAAGAAAAGGTAATTAAATGTATTATTTGTTAAAATAACAGACTTAAATTTTTATTTAAACAATAGATGGCATGTGAGAACCAAAGACAATATTGCCAGAGTGAGAAAGGACGAGGCAGCGGCACGTGAGGAAGAACGTAAAAAGCAGGAAAAATTGGAATTCGCTGTAGGTTTATGATCATGAACTATACAAGCAAATAAAGTATTTCTAAATAAATTAATCTGATTTATAGGAAAGTGAAGCGCGTTTAAACTTCTTACGTAAACGTTCCGGCTTGCCAGAGAAACATAACACAGAGGAGATTTCCGGTGACATACCCCCAACCAATGATGGAAAAGAAGAACCTTGTACGTCTCAGCATGTAAATTTATTTGCTGACTTCAAAAGTCATGTAAAGACCACAAACAAGGAGTTAGAAAAGGAAAAGAAAGAAGAACAAGAAAAATATGAAAAACAAATTGGTTATTTGACTTATTTGGGCCAGGATACAAATGAAGCCTTGAGACTGAAAAGTTGGTACGAAGTAGCACCCAAACGTTTAGCTATCGGTTCGGAAAGAGGGGAACTTAATGAAAAGGACTTGAAAAACAAACATAACCATGATCCATTAACTTTAATTAATGCACTTCTGCCGACAGAACCAAAACCAGCATTAAAATCAATATTAGAAAAACGCAAACGAAGTCCCTCACCAGAAGTCATTAAAGAAAAAACTAAATATGAGAAACAGACAAAAAAACATAAAAAAGAACTGAAGAAACATAAAAAAGAAAAACATAAAAAGCGCTCCAAGGAACACAAACATAAAAAAGATAAAAAGAGCCAGCTGAGAGAGGAAAATATTGAAACGGAAAGACAACAGAAGCGTTTAAAAATTGAACAACTAAGAAGGGAACGCTTACGCCGTGAGGCGGCAGAACGGTCCAGACAGGAAGCTTTATTAGCACCTAAAGAAACTAATAAATCACAGGAAACAAAAGCCGTGGCAACACCTAGAGTTGTACAAAAGTATAATAGTCAATTTAATCCAGAACTGGCAAAACAAAATATGAATTAAGAAAGGCGAACGAAGAAAATTGGAATCGAAAATTTAAAGTTTAAATTGAGTATTAATTGATTTCAAAATACATAATAATAGAGTTTTGTGTGAAATGTATACGAAATCACTGACCGACAACAAATTTTATTGAAAAAAATTATTTGAACAATAAATTTTATGAAATTATTTTCAATTTACTAGAGTAAATGGTCATAACGTCAGATGAGCTTTGTATTTAGTAAGCGTTAGTGAAAGCATTTGAAATAAATCAGTTTTTATTACGTGAACAATAAACTGAAATCGTTTTCAAATTGTTTATTCTGGAAAAATAGTAGATGCAAAACTAGGAATTTATAAGCAAGCATTTTTTAAAATCAAAATTTTATTATAAGTTAAAAAAAAGTGGAAAATTTAAAATTAACACAAAAATGTGAAATTTTAAAAGAATATGATTTTTTTTTAATAAAAATAAATAGATTTTATTATTGCGGCACATTTTCTTGCTGTTAATATCTTAAAACCGTTACAGATATTTGGAATTAAGTTCAGAATAAATAAAATTTGAAACTTGTAGATTGTAATGAATTCTGTATTAAAGATCTTTGATCAACTGCAAGTAATGTATTAAAAGTTAACGGTTGTAGTGACATTATAAAATAAAAGATCTATAATACCCTACATTCCCACATACGAATCCTTCCCTATTTGGTAATAGCGTAGGCCACTTTATCACAGTTTCAGCATAAGTTGAATTGCGGAAAATATACATGAAGGCAATAACAAGTGACCACCACAATCAATGATTAGGCACTAGAAGTGTGCACAAAACATTTTGCTAGCTTACCCTTCACTAAATGCAATACTGAATTGTTCTCTTTTTTGTTGTTCTTGATTTTACGAGTAAACTGAAGTGTGTATTTCTCTTTTTTTAAAGTGTCAAAACACTTATTGATCTGTGAAGTAACGGAAATATTTGTGTTGTAAGAGCATATTTCACTACTGAAACTAAATTTTCAGTATTGTCAAACGAATTTCAGTAGTGTTTACGTTAAAAATATGTATACATAAGTGTTTCTATACAAGGGATTACCATTTCATAGTACAATTGACGACGACACTCAAAAGATATTCGGCTCCCGAGAGCAAAACATTCGCACTTTCTTGTTATTTTTCTTTCCAAATTTACTGCAAGAAGAAATGCACCGCTGTGACACTATGAAGATGACAACATTTTTGTTGTACACTTCAAAACTGTTGTACAATGGTTTTAGTGTGCACTAGTTTTTTGCACACTATTTTTGCTTCACTCTTATTTGTATTTGCTACTACAATGCAATATTCGCTCATGAGAAAAATGCAATACTGTACACTTTTAAGCGTCTTGTGCACACGTCTATTAGGCACTTTTCAGATCTATTGTATATGTCTGTCAGTCCCTATTATAATTTAACATATATTTTAGCACTAATTGTATAAAAAATATACGACAAAGAACTCCAGAGGATTTATATATTTCAGTCTTCAATTTCAATGCAGATTCTACCGAGAGTGTCAGCAGCTTCATAACTGAGAATAACGCTGATCCTCTTGAAACAATATCTCCTTTCTCAACAGATACAGAACAATAGACCCCTACCAACAGAGCTGTACAACCTCTTGTCCCTTACTTCCACTTTCAATTGATCATTACCAACAATATTGTATTTAAGATCATGCAATTTAACTGAAATGGGCAAAGGATGGCATGCATGACAACGGACTGTTCTCTCTCATCATCAGGAAATTAATGGTGTAATGGTGTTTAGAGGATAACAACCACACTCATCACCTGAAATTCTGATAACCTCCTTGAAGCGTTGTCGACATTGAAAGTACTACTAGTTTCATCGAGCCAGATATGTACAAATACGTGCATTATAAAAACCGATTAAAGTGATCGCATCAGACAAAAATCCATCACAAACCAATGGGTTTGTAATTGAACACCGATTAAACAAATTGATGATACACTTTAACCAGAGAAAGCTTAGAAAATGTACCTCTATTCTCACAATGAGATCAATAGGTAGTCAGCTTAAGTTTAGCAAAATATCTGGTGTCTAGTTACCCTAAACACCACAGTGATAAAAAGAACAAATTAAGCATTTAGTTTTAAATTCTGCAATTAACAGCCTTCTTAAAAGGTGGCCACAAAACTAATGCAAAGAGTCAAAGGTAGCATACAAGGTTGAGCTTAAAAGTTGATTCTATTACTATTCTACATGTATAGACATCACTAGAACACTTCAGTATTAGGATTCTATGCTAATTTGTAATACAGAATATAACGAAAATATTTGGTCTTAACAACCATCTTAAGATGGTCGGAAAATTACAAATAAAAAGAGAAAATAGCAGTTCAACGGATTTAGGAAATATATTTAACAAAACGTATATAATTTACAATACTAAAGTTATGTATGTATGTATATTGCGTAATTATTCCTAAATTATTTTTTGATTTTTTTAATAATTTTCATAAAATCTCTAATATTAATAAATTAAGTAATTAAATAATTAATAAAAATACTTACTTTCACACACCATCTTAATTTACGTCACCATTGTCATAAAAAAGAATTCTTCATGTCTAGCAAAATATTAGAACAGAATTCAGTTGACTTTCTGAATCATTCCAAATCTTTGACACATCTAAAACCTAAATTGCCAGCTGAACTGTCAGCAGTGTTTTGTGAACGTGCTGCACAACGATAGCGATAGCAATAGGTTTTATGGCATAAATATGAGCCACCTTTTTTCACACGATTTGGATTAGAACTTTTGTCATCGCTTGACCACAAATCTTGTGTCCATTCCCAAACATTGCCCACTATGTTGTGGAGATTATAAACATTTTGGGGGAATTTGTCAACTGGACAAGTGGTTACATAGCCATCTTTATTAGTGTTATTGTCAGGAAATTCACCCTGCCAAATGTTAAGCCTGAAATAGTGACAATACACATTACAATTTTTATTTGATTACGTTAAAATTATTTAAAGAGTGTTTTACCAGTGCTTGTCCTTGGGCATTAATTTATTACCCCAAGGAAAAAGTTTTCTTTTCTTGCCACCTCTACAGGCCACTTCCCATTCGGCTTCAGTGGGTAATCTTTTGTTCGCCCATTTGCAATAGGTCACTGCATCATTCCAAGAGACATGAACTACCGGATGGTTTTCTAAGCCTTCCAAAGTACTTTTCGGTCCATTGGGCTTTTGCCAACTAACTCCTTTAACTTTAAACCACCATGGAGCGCTTGCTACTCTGTAGTCCTGTAGTTTTTCTTGACTTTTAGGGCTTAACAGTGATTTGAATATAAAACTGTCACCGAATTTCTCCGCTTCTGTAATATATTTTGTAGCCTCAACAAACTCCCGAAACTTTGCATTGGAAACTTCAAATTTATCCATATAGAAGTCCTTTATATCAACTAAACGTTCAGGACCTTCGTGATCCTCTTTAAAATGGGGTTCATTTGTGCCAATTAAATATTTGCCACCCGGTATTAGCGACATGCCATCGTAATTTGGCTCTGGATAATAATCCCTATAATGCTTATTATTATTTCTGGCTTGACGTTGGCAAACTTTAAAAGAATCCTCGCCATCTTTATTTTCATTTGAAACGGTACTGGTCAGAACATTGTTGACGTGGGTCTTTTCCTTATTTTTGGAGTCAGAAATTTTCCTGTCCAATTTATTGCAACCACAATCCAGAAATGCTGGTACCACCAACACACTTAGTATAATAAAAATATTAAAAATCATTATTTACTTCTCTTATCAAAAAAATTATTTATTCTGCGGCTGAAACAACGGTAAAGAATGCACACGAAACTTAACTATCTGTTTTATGAAAGATCGGTTGTAAAATAAGTAAACAAATAGCTAGAGATACCAGATGTATGAAATTAGTATAGATTGCCATACTCATAAAACTTTTTCAAATACACTGGCCAAATTAATTTTTCTAAAATAATATAGGAATTATTTCAAACAAATTGTATAATAAAATAAATTAACGAAGTATTTTTTTCAAAAATTTAATTTCAAACATTAGAAGCTTTAAAATTACCTTTTTATTCTAAAAACTTCTACCAAAATCCATAACAAATACGTTTTGAATTTTGGAAACCAAAAAATGTTTGGCTACTGACGTTGTGTGATATACAATAAATGGGCGAACATTATATGTAACCAGTTGAAAACTACTCGAAGGATATCCGAATAAATCAGAGTCTGTGCTTCACTAGGTTAGGTTTTGTTAAATTAGAAATAGTTTTGTGTTTTGATATGTTTTGGACTTGAATTCATATGAATAAGCCACTTTGTTAGTTTTAAATGAAGCATTTAGATAAGACGAGGATTGGAATCAATTTTTGCCCGCATATATAATCAGCAGAATGAGCTCGAGCTATACGTGTTATAAATATAGTGCCTCAGGAACAGATTTTCTACTTGCAGTGTCTTGTTAAAGACGAAATTTCTCGAAAACAAAAATCCCTCTATTACCATCCCCTTCCTTAAAAAAGCAACTCTGTTGTACTAAAGATACGCAAATCCAAAACATTTGCCGGCCGTTATCAGTTGTTTTGCATTATCCCGTTTATATACATAATTCATTGAAGAAAATTAGCAGTACTAAACAATATTCGCCATTGCAAAAGAGAACAAAAGACAAAAATAAGAGCACCGTATAAGTATTGAAAGGAAAGCGACGCCACACAGAATCACCCAAGCCAACGCCAATTTTAATTAATTTATGTTAGTTTATTAGTTCAAACAAAAGTGTGTAAAACAATAAATTAAATAAAATAATTTGTTCACAGAGGCAGTAATTTTTAAATTACCTTAATACAAAAACAACTAGTTCGTTCTAAATCCACTTAACAGCGATTTTCTTCTAAAATAGAGGAGAAAAATTTTCGCAAGGCAAAAATTCTGTATAAAGCGAAGAAGTGGGAAAACGACATCAAAGCGCGTAAAACATTATAATAACAAAAAGAGATCCACTACGTGCTACAACAAGCAAAATATAAGAAAACTTAATTGTTAATCAAAATAAAATTTAAATAAAATACATAAATTTTTAATAAAATGGATTTGGTGGACAAGGTTGACGAAGTTATGCCAGTAAGCGACGAGGGTGGTGATGCCGCTGATGATGGTACAGTTTCGCCATCCCCTGCGACGGTGCCGAAAAAGCGCGGTCGTCCAGCAAACCCCGATAAACAACCAAAGAAACCCGTTTCCGGTCGGGGAAGAGGACGGCCTAAAAGTGATGCGGGATTAGCCAACAAAAAGCCTGCCAAAGCGGCTGCCGCTGCTGATGGCAGTGATGAAGAAGGTACAGCCAGTGATGGTGGCAGTCCTTTGCCAAATGGTGACCCTTCATCTGGCGGTCGAGGACGTCCATCGAAAGCTAAACGTAAACTAGCACACACGATCGAAGCTACGGGTAGAGGACGTGGTCGTCCAAAGAAATCAGCGAAGACTGATACTGGCGAGGATGATGACGAAGCGGCGGATGATAATGAAGATGCCGAATCCAACGATTATAAGCCCGGTAAAAAGACCACAGCTGCCGCCGCTAAAACGGCAAAAAAAGGACGTGGACGTCCTAAAAAAGTACAGAATAGTGACGATGAGAGTAAGTAGAAGTTTTGGAAGTAAATTACTAAGCCAATAAACACGTCAAAGAAAGCTTTAAAAAATTCATTTGTTTGGATTTTTTATTGCGGATATTGCAATATAACAGTAGTTCCTTAGTTTAACTAGGCTGCTACCTAGTTTGATATATTCTGTCTTTTTTTTTTTTTGATATTTGTAATTTATATATATATATAATATATATTTAATTAAAATAACAAAAAAAAATTTACTTAAAGTGTAGTAAACTGTGCCACTAGTCAATATCGAAATCACCAATCACCGCTACGAATATGCTAGAATTATGAATTAATTTCTGTTTTTCACGATTGTTTTCACGAAAATCAGGAAGAAAAAATAACGCAAATAAGGTAAACCGGTTTATATGTACAGTTTTCGATTTGCCAATATCCTTTGAGAATTGTTAGTATTGATTTTAATATAAAGCCAAATATATTACTGCAAATTTTTGTCTCTTTTTTTGTGTTTTCTGGAAACAATCGATTTTATCAAAAATAATTTCATTTGATTAATATGTACAATGACAAAAAGTGTAATGGTTTTAAAAGGGATAATGCTTTATAATTGGTAGTATGATTTGAATTTTGTTTATAATACAAAACCTCTATGTAAGTAGTAAGGTAAGTAAATTAATTACTATTGTAAAACTTTCCTTAGTCGTACCTTAAAGTAAAGATTTATTAGATTATATTTATACGATTGTAGGGCTCATTATTTGATTGTCAATATATGTTGTTCATCCAATATATAAATGCTTTTTCCCACTCATTGAACTGTTAAATGTAAAGATTTTAATTTTTTATTAAATTCAGATTATTTTTAATCAATAATAGAATATTTCTACCAACGAAATACATCTTTAAAATAATAAAATTTAAAACAAACTGCTGTAGACAACTCCAACGAATATATTGAATTAAATTAAATGTCTTAATCATTTATGGAAAACAAAATAGCTTAAAAATCATGATTATAATGTTAATATTGAAATTATTACATGCAACCAGCCTTTTTGTGTCTTTTTGTAATATTTCATTTGCAATTACTCGTTCTAGGCTCTGATGACAAATTGGATGATGAAGAAGAAAGACGGCCGCTTGGTCGTCCACCATCTAGTGGTGTAAATTTGAATATTGTTGCTACAGGCCGAGGCCTAGGTCGTCCAAAAAAAGGAGCTGCTTCTCCAAGAAGAGTAGCTAAAGCAGAAAATGGCAGTGGAGACGCAGCACCTAAAAAACGCGGTAGACCAGTTACAACTGGTAAAGGACCCTACCAGCCTTCAGGAAAACCACGTGGTCGGCCAAAGGTCGCCTCACCTCAGGGCAAAGACTCCCAGGATGATGAAAAAGATGAGGATGAAAAAGACGATGATGAAAACGATGCTGATGAAAAACCCTCAGACGTTACAAACAATTCGGGAGCTGAAGACGATGATGTTAAAATGAACAGTGACAGTGAGGAAGGTGTTTAAACTTAGATCCGTGAGCAACAAATATCCACTTATTTATTTACTCTCAATATTAATGTTATTTATGAAGTAAATGAAAACGTAAATTAATTAAAATTTTGATAAATATTATGTGAAATATTACATACATCAACCCGGTATTGACCAAATTGCCCGTACGATTTCTCTTAATGTAGATCACCTCTTATTGGCAATATATATGTATACATTTTTGTTTAATACATGTTAAAAAGTGTCACACCTTTTCGTAATTATTTATGTAAGTGCTATACAAAATATAAAACGAATGTATTTAATTTTATTGTTAATTTAAGATTTTTTATAGTTTTTATTTGACTCTATTGTAAGTCTATTCAATTATTTTAATTTTCTATATATACGAGTATGCATAAATGAAATATTAATTTTGATCATTACTAAACATAAACTCCATTATAGATTATACATATAAAAAAGATGTAAAACAAATTAAATAAATTTCTTTAAGTCCTCAAATATCAATTCATGTAGTTCATACAACTTACATCAAATAATTTTCACAACAAAAAGTAGAAAATAAACTGAACCTATGAATGCAATGAAAAATCTTTGAATTTGATTATAAATAAATACAATATACTTCAAACCAAAAGAAAATTTAATTTTTATATCGTTTACATGGCTGTTGGTTTAGAATATGTATCTCTTTTCGATAAGTTCTCAGGCAAATTGCTTGGTGGACAATGGTGTCAATAGACTAAAGAATCACAATTTCAATGCGATCATAAAAAAGACCTAGTTTTAGAATAGAATCAGAAGATAAGAGAATCTGGATTTTGTATTATTTAGTTGATATTGGATTGACATGTATCAGAGCTCTACTAGTCGAGTTTTTGTGAATGCTTGTAAGCGATCCATGACACATGACAGGCTGGCGTATATTGTGGTAAATTTTTCACCCACTGAATTATTCATTAGCGTCAGAAATACGTCTTTATCATTTGGTGTTAAGTCATGGCTATAATTTGCTCAAGCTGGTAGTTTCTGTTCTTTTCGGGTACTTCAGACAGTCCAATCGTTGATAGTTTAGATCCAAACAATGATTTTAGATGCAGAAGAGCAATTCATAGACATGTTTTTGGAAATCCTAACAGCTAGGTAGATGTCTATTACACTCAACGAATGGACACATTTAACAATTGATTTGTTAACAGCTAATGGTTCACTCTGTATATCAAAATTAAAAAAAAAAGGATTTAACGAAACCACTAATTGTGATTGACTGTTACAGTATCAGTGTACAGTGACTTACGTTTTCACCTTTATTAAAGGGAAAACTGCAAATCATGAAGTATCTCCTATTTGCTGGTATCAAGAAAGTTGAAATTGTCAAAGGGGTTTTTTTACTAAAAATTGTATTTTTTGAAAGACATCTTTAGTGACCCAATTGCAACTTAACAACGTGAACTAAAGGTTTTTAAACTTAGCAGTTGGAAAAATTATGAACTGCCTTGAATATTTATTTATATTACAGTAAAGAGTAGAGATAAATTGTAAATCTTCTTTAATGTCATCTTTTCGTCTTTTTTTAATTATCTTGTTATTAGGCAACAATTTTCTTGGTTAAAATGAAATCTTTATGTGTCCTTTACAAAACGTACAGTAAGGAGCTTCAGTTCAGGATTGCGGCGGAATCTGTAGACTCGTTCAATTTCAATTGAGGCTAATATTTTACATACCATTCTTAGACTAAAGAGCTTAATGGCTAAAGAGTTTGAAGTACAGAATTCGCAACCGCTCGACTGAACTTGTCTCATTAGCATTTAGTTTCAGATCGAAAAACTAGGACTTAGATTATAAGTAGGCAATATTGTATTCCTACTCGTATTACTATAACAAGGCTTTTCCGGGATTCTGTTGTTTAAGGCCGATTTTATTAAGCCCATATTCGTAATGCGGAGTACTCTGTCAATACACTCACTAACGTGCTCAATTCGCCAGTATTTGGTTTTAAAATACCCATGGTTTTCTCCTCATGTGTCCTTTTTGCACAGTAGTCGAAGAGCGGAAACAATCCACTTTCTCAGCTTGTTATATTATGCACTGAAAGGCATTGGGTTATCCAAGCTTATGGTATGTAGTACTCGGGATCAATTAGCCCGAATATTCGTTTCCTCATTTCGAACCACTGACTATCCGTAAAGATATTTAAATCCTTATAAGTCTACCAAATGATTACTAGCCCAGATCATACATTCCCGTACTTCGTTTGAAAAACTGAATTATGGTCCGGTAGCCGAAGACAAAGTTTGGTTTCGGTCGCAGTCCCGTCCTATCTCCATGTTTAGAGCCTGCAACTGTTGCAGGGATCCGTTTGCCTAAGAAAGTCGATCCGGTATTAGTGTGATGGTATTGGTTGTGTTTCATTCTTGGAGTTAGACCCCATTCAGGGCTTTTGCTGCCCTATTTTACAGATGCTGTCTCCATTTTTATTTCCTATACAGGATGACACCCAAATATTTCACTTCGTTGAAAATCCTAATCCCTTCGTAAAGAAAATAGGCATATTTCGTCTTGCAAATAGACATATATTGCGGTCTTATACGGGCTTATATTCTAACCATTCATTGTATACTACGTTCAGAGTACGATCCGCTCTCCTGCATAGATGGTTCGGATTCTTATCTTCAAGAGTATAAGTACGTCCGGGTAGCAAACTGGTTAAGTCCTTCGTCGGTTAGTATTCTGAAGGGACTGTGCATAATTGCAATTAACATGAGAGGAGAAAGTATACCTCTTTGCTATGTTCCTCTTTTCACGCTATCCCTTATAGTTATGTTATATGCACCAAATATGCTATTGTATCGGTTCGAACACTATTGAAGGCTCCCTCAGTATAAGTGCATATTGCAAGAGAGTATACTTTGTCAGCTAGGGATCTCTCTTCACTGATCTTCATTTGATGTACGCATGTTGTCCAAGGCACAGACTTACATTAGATATTTTACTGCCCATCATAGCATCGTAAATGCGTTCCATGGTTTTGAGCAAGAAGGAGGTTAGACTAATAGGACGAAAAGCCTTTGGGCTGAGAAGCTTTTCATTTTTTTGGCATTTCTTGTTCTTCAGCCTAGATGTGTGCTTTGGATAAAAATTTCTTAATCTTTAATATTTCCTTGATGCTGTTTACCTGTTCGCAAAATAGCCATCCGTATTATTTTATTGTACTTACAGCGCTTCGAGTGATACGCGTTGCAGCAAGTCTGTCAGTCTTATCTTTCGCCTTACTAAAAGTCTGCGGACCTCTTTCCCAGTTTTTCGAATTTTCGCTGTTTCCCAGGGTTTTCTACTGGGAAGATTTCCTTTCTTAATTAGTGTTGAGATATTCTATCAGGCCTATCCCCATTACAATTGATACTATCCTATGCAAGATGGTGTGCGTTAGAATCGTACCCTATTAGTTCTTCCTTACCTGTTTATTTAGCTCTTCGGGCAAGCCGCTGTATTGGCAACTCAGTGCATTTTATCTGACAGAGTTTTAGTTGCCGCCTTGCTCCGGTAGAATATTACCTGGATGTCTGGATCATTGGTCTTCCAGAAGTTGATTCTCTTGGTAGTTCGTCGTCGCCTTCTCCTTAGGTGTTAGCAGTTTGGGTGAAGTTCCTGCTTAAAGTTCGTAGATACAAGAGGGCTGGTGAGTTTTTTGAAGAAGACAGCTTTATACATAAAGAAAGCCATACCCTTTGTACTGACAAGACTGTGTATACAGTTCTTGTCTATTCACAACACTACTAGACTACCATCTGGATAAGTTTATGTGAAACACCTCCCATTCCTTTACAGACAGTTCCGTGTTCAGGTTTCCAAGGACTTTAAGTATGCGATTCGATGTGAACTTGTTGCCCTATCCTTTCACATGCAGTGATATTTTTATGAGCGAAGACCACTTTTGCGTAAGATAATGGATTTTTCACACTACTCACCTCCAGCTACCTCTTCTGCATCGAAGTGGGCTGCATGGCCTCAGAAAATTTGTCTGAGGTGAACACCTTGTCCGTATCCCACCCACCAAGATTCTTACTGGATCCTCCAGCATGAGTATTAGGGTCCGGCTTGGATTGTTTACGGTTGGCCGAGGAACTCTTTCTCTTCTTAAGTGTTTTCCCGGTGTTCTTTTCCTCGGGACACCGTATTCTCTTCCACGCCATCAGTTCCTTTGTGAGCTTCTGGACAGCACCTAATGTGTATTGTCTTTGCATCTGTGCATTATTTTTTAGTTTCGAAATGCTGTCGCTGACCTCATCAAACATTTTATTTAGCATAAATTAGCAAAATTTGGCATATTTTAACTGTTTCTTTTTTAGATTCTGAGTTCCCACCTGTATTTAAAGATTTGGATAGCCCTTGGGTTTCATCTTATCTTCATCATTTAATAGTGGAGTTACTCTCGCGTTTCTATTGAAACGATTTTTTCACGATCGAGGGATGATGAACTCAACGCTTACCGCCGACATTGAGTTTCCGACTCCCTGCACCGTGACTTTATTTTCATTAAGTTTATTTTACTTACCCTTGTAAACGGTTTTGGTTAATACTAGAGAATGACCACATTGTGTTTCTCATACCTCTTTAAGTCTAGTCTCATACTTCTTCAACCTGTGGAATGCTCCCAGCTTCATCTTCCATCTGCCACTTGGGGAGTTGCTCATTTGAGGACCAGCATCTACCGCGAGAAATAAATACTTAAAAACTAATTTGTATCAAATTAGTGTATGTTTGGGCAAGTTACGTGTTAATATTGCGTCCAGAGTTATTTAGTTCTTGCAGCATGCTGCAGTTTCAAAAACGATCTATTGTACTACTCATTATATATATAACTATACTTCTACTGCATCTTGGATTGTGGCGCTGTGTTCTTGGTCTTCTTTAAACTATAGGACAGCTCCTCTGTAACTTTTAGTTTACATTAAATTTGGATTCAGGACAGAAAAGCATAGTTTTTCTTTTGTCTATTTAATTTGGCCTTCCGCCTTCTTTTTTTGCTCAGCAAATTTCTGAAGCTTGTTTTTAAATGGTTCTGGCTATAATATTCAAATGCAGTTGAGAAGCTATGAATCATTTTTTATCCTTAAACGAAAGGTTAACCACCTCTAATGACAGTATGTAAGGATCCCCAAATTCTAAAACGACTTATGGTACATGGAAGGATGCTAAGGCGAGTGTCAAATTTGTTTCATTCTACGAGTAACCGAATTACCGTTAAAAGAATTACTGTTTTTAATTTCATACAAGCTTTTTGAAGCATTTATTTTATTATAAAATACTATGATTTAAAATTTAATTTGTGAAGAGAACAAGTCTAGTTTTGTTTAAGTAAATATTTTTATTTCCCTTTATTTACTAAAGAAAGTTTGTAGCACTGTATGTTATTGAATTTATTTTAACCATCGAATTTATCCCATGAGAACATTGAAACAAATCGATTTAATTCCCATTAATGGCGGGAATAGAATTTTGTATATGTACATACGATAATATAAATACTATTATTAACATTACGTTTTAGTTTTTAATACATGGAGCAAAATATTTACATATTACTATATATAAATTTAAAAACAATAATATTAATAATACATATTATTGTAAAGAATTAATGACGGCGTAGACGTTTCATACAGGCATTGAAGTTTTAGAATATTACTCAGCTCTTGATATGAATCTGTCAGCTGGAAGAATAAAAAAAATAAAAATAAAAACATAAGTAAAACATGTGTTAAAACAAGAGTAGCTCCTACTCATGCATGTTGATTGTAAAAATTATAAAATTTCTATTACAATATCTTTACAAATTGTACCTATTGTGTGCTTCTTCTTCTACTTACAAAAACAGCAAAAAGTTAGTACAGCTTACCACTCTTTTGAAATAAATCCATTACTTAATTGACTTATTGTAGGGCACTACAGAAAACATACAGCTGTGTTAAAATTTTCAAACATAAATTGGTTGATAAAATAATTTTCTATATGAATTTCAAAAAGCTCTGTTTCATTATAGTTTTTATTTAATAATGGATTTAAGCGATTTTTGTAACGGTTCCCCAAAAAATAGAGTCAACATTAAAACAATAAAGTAACGGCGCCATAAAGCCGCTAAAATGATTTAACTGACTTTGGTTAAGTGCTTGCGATTTGCCGAGAAAAACTGCAGAGCAGCGGAAAAGTCTCTTGTAAATTTTGTGCAAAAAATTATATAGAAAATAAATTAAAAGTTTTGTATACAAATTTTCTAGTGAAAATCAAATCAAGAATCTCTATGAAATATTGGCAAATAAAGTGTAGCATAAAATAATAATAATTTAATAATGCATGTTTAAAGAGCTCCCTCCCAAGCGGAATCTTGTGTAAATTTTCTTGTAAGAATAATTCTCTCCAATTAGCATCTCCTCAATATAAAAAAGGTGTGTAAAAAAAACAAAAAGCAAATAAAAAATACAAAGAATACTCATAAAAAAATGTGAAAAAATCGAATGCCATCATTTTATTACAGAAAATTCTAGTATTTAACAAAGAAATTGAAGTTTTTAAGTGTCTCAAAAAAGTATCTTAGCCCAAAAATACAAAATTTGTTCTTTTTCATTCAAGTTCTAATTGTCTCAATTCCATTAGGCCGCACATTTTTTGTAGTTATTTACTCAAATTGCGGCAAAAGAAAAAAGAAGCAAATCAAAAAAATAAGAGAAAAAAAATAAAACAGTGTGCAATAAGAAAATCCGCAAATACAATATTAAAAAAAGGAAAAAAAAAAAAACAAAAATTATATGGTTTACAACACTAACACATTTATGCCTAAAGTAATACAAAGGCATACGAATGCCGCAAACAAAAGAGAATAACCAACAAAAGAGCAAATTTATAATTCTAGACAACATTATTAAAGTTTACAATTGCTTACAATTATGCTTAATGATTTAAATGTAATGAAAATTAATACTTTTCCAAAGAAAATAATGGTATCATGACTGCTTAAATTAAATGTAATAATCGGTGCATTTTTTTCATTTGTTTTCTGTGAATCCTCCTTGCTGCAGCTGGTCGATGCCGTTCACATATATTTCTCTCTTTCTAATTCATAATTCCAAGTGTCATGGATAAAACAATGTGCATCTTCTAAAAGTTCCTTATTATATTCTTTGTTTTTGTTTCTCTTTCGTCGATATGGATGGAACATAACCAGAGTTGTATTTGTATTTGCATTATGTTTGTTCTTTTGAGCAAAAAGTAGCCGGTTTATTTTTATATACAAAAATATTTTAATCGGTATGTATGAACAAATTATTTTTAGCATTGTATACTCTTTTTCGTTCAACTGCTGTATGTATGGCGTTTGTGGTGAAATAATTATGTAAAGGAATTCCTTGCAAGCATATACATATACACTTCTACGTACATAAATGCTTCTCCAAAACATGTAAACTGTGTTTCAGTTCTTATATTTATCAAATATAAGGAAATCTTCTAAATATACTTTATAAGGTAATCAGCAGACACTTATACAAATAGTTGAAGAAATTAAAGACTATCAATTTGCGTAGTTAATGCGTTTTTCATCAAGCCTTTAAAAGTCACTTCCACCGAGAGTCACATATTTATGGATAAAACGGAAAAAATGAATATTCAGGTATAAATTAATCCTTTTCTCTTTCTATTAAACACCTCTCAATGAATTGAAAGAAATTCTTAGCATTGTGACAGGATAAATAAATACTGACGGACATTCTGAAGAGTTGATATAAACAGAAAATCAAAGTTATGTTCTAATCTTAGGTTACCCTAGTTGGAGAGGTTGTCAGCATCTCTAATTTATATTCTAACTTGGTAGCAAGTTGAGATCTGATGCTTGTGCTTTTATAGCACTAGTACCTTTTTTCGTCTTCTGATTTAATTGTTCTCTTTTCCACTGATATAGTTGTCCATTAATCTAATTCTAAAGCCTTCAAGGACTAGTCGATTGTTCAGATACGGAGGAATAATCATATATAACATATAATCACTGAGAATGGAGCCTCCACTTCAACTAGTTTCGGAAGAGGGAAGATTGTTTAAAATAAATTATTCTTCTTTTTATAATTAATGCTCAGCTTACGATAGGTAGGTAGGCGATGAAAAACACCTGCATTCAGCTTCTATTCGGAAACGTCCTTCAAACCAAACAAAAAATTTAAACGTTGAAAAATAAGCAATAGAAACGGAAATGGATAGAAACATCAAAACTATAGATGATCTAGAATTAAAAATAAATAAATAAATAAATAAATAAAAATAAAACTATCAATGTTAAATATTCTAGTTTAATTCTCCAATTCTTTTCTTTCTTAACATACTTTCGATTTTCCCAGTCCCTTACCCAACTGCTTGCCTGCCCTCAAGGCACAATATCTTCTATATAAATATGTAATAGTAAATATATTCTGGTAGTAATTTGGATCCTATCTAATTCTTTTTGTTCATCAGTGACCTTCCCTCAGCTTTTTTTGCGTTCTAATGTACTGATGTATGCTAATCACGTGAAAATATTTAATACTTTTAGAAATAATGATGGACTTAAATTACTTCGTGCCCACTTTTACAGTTTTTCAATTTGTTGGAATTGAATATTAAAAGGTGTAAACTTATGACATTCTTTAGACACACTAAGATTGATACTTTCTACGCTGTTTTGGATAAAATTCAAACTATTTTGGACCTTGATACATTTCAATGATGGCAAATAAAGCTTATGGCGTACTTGTATATATAGAACGCTGGTCTAAATTTAACAAAATTGTTATTTATATCACTTGTTCGACCTATTCTGGACTATATTTCTATTGTATAGGACCCTTGTAATGTAATTCATTTACATAGTATTGCATCATTGTAAAGGAAGTTATTAATTTTCTGTGTTCGTGGTCTGAATGGAAACTCCTATGACTTACTGTCGTATCATTTATTGTCGTATTATCATTAAATTGTCAGCAATTAAATTCGTCGATCAATGTTGACTACACTTTTTGTTCTGGGTTTAATATGAGGTGATGTTGAATTAGAGTTCCTACTTAGCCAACAAAAATTCAATGTTTCTGCCAGGCCAACACGTAATTTCGAACTTTTATCATTAAAATATTATATATCTTATTATGCCAACAACAATTCTTTTCCACGAGCCTGTAAATACTTTAATGAATGCTACCATGCAATAGACTTATCCGACTCTAACTATATACCTGAATTGTTAAGTTCCGTTCTGTGTTATAACACACTGTGTTTTTATTTGTACTTACTCCGAAAGGATATCATAATCTATTGATGTAAATAAATAAATAAACCGATCAAGGACCTAAAAATTCCTTTCTCCCCTTAGCAAGAGCTGGAAATTCCACAAGCTGTCATATCCAATAGGAATTCATTCTCTCTTTAATTATACATCTTCGTTGCCCTATTTATCAATTGACGCATCGCGTTATTATTTTTACTTAAATTCATTTATTGAAAGTAAGGATATATCTAATGACGATAGGAAATTATTATTGTTATACACTCAAACAAAAAATAAATGTTTCGATCATCATTTTCATCATTTTAATTGATAAACGTTTTTTTTGTCTTAATTGAAGTAAAACTTTTTACGCTCTTTCGCAATTTGTTGCAAAAACTATCTGATATTAGTAAATAATTGTGTTTAATGATGAATAATAATATAAAAAAAAGTATCCTTCGAGCCGGATTTGAACCAGCGACCTATGGATTTCTACACTTATAATTTCTAACGCACTACAGTCCACCGCTCTACCAACTGAGCTATCGAAGGTGTGTTTACATTTTGCTCTAGTTTCCATAAAAACTGAAAGTAAGTGACTAATAACTAAAAATTCACTTACAACTTTAAGAAAAAAAATGTAATCGGCATAAACAGAGAAACTATTTGAACTACAATATTACGAACAACTCTAAGAAAATCTTAACATAAAAACTAAAGAGTTACCTAATCGTAACAATGCTTCTTAAGAGCTGGTAACATTAGAACAAATGTAGCAAACACTTTTGCTCTCTTCTCCTTTTCTTACAAACAAACAATAAAAAATGTGCGCACAAATTACTTCTCTCTCACTCATTAATTTGAGTGTTATTTTTTTCTGCTTTTCTTTATAGTTTTATTATTTACCCTAGGGGCCCTCTCGAACACACAATAAAGCGGCAATAACAAAATAGAATGCAGAGAAATAAAGTAGTATGAGTAAAACAAGTGTAAACCCCTAAATACTTGGGAGAACGTCCTATTACACGCAGAACATATTAAGAAAACATAAAAAATGTGTAATAGTGCTGCTAACTAAAAATAAACGCTGTATTATTGAATAAACAATGAACGTTTTTTTTTTGCCTAACGTTATCGTTTAAAGCCAATATTAATGTGATAGTATTGTCATAATATAAGCATTAATACATATAAATAAGCCTTCGATAGCTCAGTTGGTAGAGCGGTGGACTGTAGATGTAGCTTTAAATTTGCCTTAAATAGAAATCCATAGGTCGCTGGTTCAAATCCGGCTCGAAGGATGAATTTGCTTTTTTCAAACTGTTTCTCAAATAGTTTTTTCTTACTTCACAAAAATTTTCTATCCTTTGAAATTGTTTAAGACACTCCCAAATTTACATTCTAATCAAAAATAATTACAAAATATAAAAAGACAAAATCTCAAAGATTCTATAAAATTTGTTTTATATTTTAATTGTCGTATATTTACAACGGTGTTGTAATATAAAAACCGCTTATTTCATGTTAAATCATACATTCTGATTGTCAACATTGTATAAACGCACGAAAAATGTGCAAAACAAAAATAGAGAGTAATCGTAAACAATAGGAGAGAGTGAAAGAGAGATTAACAAAAGAAATCCATAAGGGCAGAGCATAAATGAGACGAATAGAATGAATAACAGAAATCAAAAGTTAAAGCAAATTCACACAAACACATAAGTAAAAACCGCAAATCCCGATGTCTGACAGGCAACGGCGGCGCAACTGAAAAACAGAACAGAAGCATTTTGTGTGTGTTCTCGCGACGAAGAGATTTTCTTCTTCAGCCGATAAATTATAAATTCTTTGTGTAAATAAATGTATAAAATATTTAAATCGTTAAGAAATCATTAAATTGTGACAAAATTGTAAAAAAAAAGTTATTACAAAAGAAATAATTATAAAAATCCTTGAATTAAACACAAAAAAATAATTTGACAAGCAAACAAATTCACTGTGGGTACTTTTATTCTAACGAACGACCACCACCACCACCACGGCCAACCAAAGTACCACCTCAAGGAACATTTGCGATGAGACCATTTAAAATTCTTTCTTTTTGTATATTTTGTCATCCATTTGTATATGTATAATTAAATTATTTTTCGTGTGTAAAGTGTAAAAAGAAATCGAGAATTTCCTGCGTGTAGTGTATTGTATTTTAGTTTAGAATCTGTGTTAAAGAAAATTTGTATAAAAAAAGAATTGAAAATTTTATTTGTATCGAAATCAAAAAAAAGAGAAAGAAAATTGTTGAGTTCTTAAGTGCGTACTACATAATATGGCTCATTTTTTATTGTGATAATTTCTCGAAAATATATCAATGGTGAAAATTTTGTTTTATATCTTCCGAAAAGAGCAAAGTTTTAAAGAAGGAAATAATCAACCTATTCAAACATCCGACAACGAAGACGTACATATATAATCAAACCAATTTGTTGTTGTATTCTCTGCCATTTGTGCAGAACCGCGTCTGAAGATTACCAAGAACAAAAGATACAAATAAAGAGTAAAAAAAAAACGGTAAAAATCAATGAATTTACTAAATTTAATAATTAAAATTGTGTAACAAAGTCGTTATTCAAGCGAATAATACTTCCAAGTGATAAATTCTTTTAATCCAATAAAAGAATTACTGACAAATAAAATATTTTTAATTTCCCTATTGTGCCTAGATATCTGTAGTGCTCCTTTTCATTCTCTATGTTCGTTCGTTCATCTTTCCTTTTGTAAGCGTTTTATCCTTTTCTCTTATTATTTGTTTGTTTAAAATTTTTTAGTTTTTCTTGGTTCCTCTCATTCTCTCTCTCTCTTGACTGGTGTTTATAAAAGTCCAGTCATTTACCACCGATTCTCTTTTGACGCCATGTTTGCCTTCTGTTTACAAGCAGTGTTGCCATTTTAAAGTCTCTATAAAAAACTGAAAGTGGATATAACAAAGTTTTTTCTATATTAAATTATTAAAATTTCGAATAAAATTTTATTTGGAATAGCTATTCGAAACTAATTCTTAGCGGAGTGGTCTATTCATTTTTGGTATTTCTCTTGTTTTGATAACCCCTATTTTAGGAATAGAATTTAGTTTTTAACCAATTATACCTCAAAGAGAGTGTTCTTAGATTTTGGTTACAAGTTTTATTAAAATTAAAACGATACCAGTTTTATTAAGCCTGTTATGTAACGTTTTAATCAAGATCATTTTAAAATTTTTGCTTCTGGGATTTAGACACGCCAACATTTAATTTACATGCCAATACGGAATATAAATTTAGACTATTAGAGTTTAAAGAGTTCTGTAAAGGTAAATTGTAGTCCGAAAGTGGGAGATCTGGACAGCCTGTATGATGAATGCAACAAACACTCTCAGCCCAAGCTTTCACAGTATCGGCAAGCCCGAATGAAGCTGTCATAATGAAACACAAATACATGGAATACCTTTTCTGCTGATCAATTCGGACCAGTTAAATTGCTTGCCAGAGATGGCGTTGTTATGATCCACTTATCATCACTACAATAATGAATCCATTTTGCCTCTTTGCAGCCAAAGATTTCACAACTTCCAGACTGTTCGTGTATAGGTATTTCTCAATTTTTTTTGCTGATTTCTCCGATTTATTCACCGTTAGGTAAACGATATGACAATTAGAAAATGTTTATTAAATTATCTAATAATTTCGCAAAATTGACAACTATTGTCCTTAAGGTGCAATGTATTTTCTGTTTAATTCTTTAACAAATTTTTAACTATTAATTTTTCAAGATAATTCTCATTAAAACTTCAATGATAATGACAGAGTGCGCGACACGAAACATCTACCATCGAAGGTGAAAGATGGAACAAGCTCCAAATATATTGGAGTGCCATCGAAACTTCAAAATGATTAACCACAAAATAGTAGTTGAACTTCTAGTTTCATGTTTTGAAGTTTTTACTACACAATTATTCTCCAAGTCTGTCCTTAGGGCTCACAATTAAGGCTTGACAAGAACAACCATTCCAGCATAGATATCAGAACCGCAATATTTTTCAGCTTGATTTGAATATCAAGGCGCATTCTGTTATCTGTGTAAACCCAGCATACGATATACGCTGACATTTTCAATTGTGAACATATCAGGTTTGAAATAATCAGTACTATGACGCATAATAAAATCTAGAAAGGACAGATAAAAAAAATAAACCTGATAGCAGTTGTCAAAGTACGCAAGTCAAAAGCTGAAGAATTTTTTAATTGAAATCGAGATTACGGATGTTACGGAATTGCGAATTTGGAAGATATTTTTTTTCCAAATGTGGAAATATGTTAAGAATATTATGCCTGTCAATTTGTTTAAATATATAGAGCGGCAGCCCTGATTGCTGTGCGCCTTAAGCTTTTGTGTTTTTGTGTTTTGTTTATATCTTTCAAAAATTGCTCATCATCATTCTTCTTTTCTTTATGTTTTTCATGTTTCACTCACGCGCTGTCATCGGTGTATATGTTTCATTGTAGCTGTTTTCAGATGACATTGCAGTAGCTATTGTTGCTTTTTTACAATTTTTTTTTGTGTTTTCTTGTTTGAAAAAACGTTTTTTTTTTCATTTAAATTTTCTTTTCAAGTTGTTGTAGGCTCAATAGTGGTATTAAGATGTTTTTTTTTGGTACATTTTCCAGTCTATTCTGTTGACTAGTTTTATTTTAAGAGTTCTCCAGACACATATTTACTAAACGGAAATTATAAGCAATTTAACAATCAATTTATATAAATACAAATTTGCACAACAATAAAAACATCCCTCGTCACTTTCTAAACAAAATTCGAAGTACTAGAAAAACGCTCCGAAAAGAACAAATAAATATGTGTTGACAATACTGCCGTTTACATATTGTGTATTCTTGTTGATTTTATTTTACTTTAATTATTTATATATATTTATTGGCTGTGACAATCATATATTTTGTTTTTCCCAAAACGATTTCATTTTATTGTTTTTTCTTTTCTTATGCTCTTCCATTTATTTTTACTGTTTATGTCACATGCTCTCTCTTGTGTGAGATTTAATATGCAACGATGCTACACATGCAATCATACGCACTTATTTTGCTTTAGTGAGAATATTTTCATTCTTAAAGAGTGTTTTATTTTAGTTTACATTTCTTTTTCTCTATTTTTATTGTTTATTAAATTACGTCAATTGTTTATTTACTTTATTTATTAATTATTTTTATCAATGTGAGCCTAAATTTGTTTCGTTCATATTACTACGAACATGTGCTTTAATCACAATTGAATTGTTTACGGCCATAAATGAAAGTGAAATTTATTCAAAATACTGTCATCAATTTAACATATTAATGATGATTTATTTAAAATCTATAAATAAGAGTGCGATTCATATAAAAAAAGACTATATATTCCTTCGAGCCGGATTTGAACCAGCGACCTATGGATTTCTATTTAAGGTTATACCTGTTATCTCTACAGTCCACCGCTCTACCAACTGAGCTATCGAAGGCTTACAGTGCGCGGTAAACTATTAACCAAATGTGCTCATTTCAAAAAGAAACAAAAAATAAATTAAATACAAAGTAAATAAATATTTTAGCTAACAATTTAGCAATTTTAATAACAACAATTTCAAGTTCATTTTTATTCGATTTTGAAGGTCTTTTTTCATATATTTTTCCGTTTTGATTCATAATTGGATGCCTAAAAAATTATGTTTTCATAGGTTCTGTTTCCCTGTTCCAATTTAGAATCAAAATTGCAAATTTCTTAAAAACAAATAATATTCTCTTCGTGATCTAAGAAAATTCTTCACTTTTTCTTTAATTAGGCACTATTTCATGCCATTCCAAATTCAAAACATTTTATAATGCTATTCTAAGCTGTTTGTTTTCCAAAATAGGTTTTTAATCTACAAAATCTTTATATTTCCTCTCAGATACAATACATACATAAATATGTATGTATTTATATACCCTATTCTATTAATTAAATTGCTAACAATTTTCAAGTATTATTTATCTCATAGAAACCCTCCATCCATTTGGTATAAAGAAACTGGAACAACTGATTCTCATATGCTTTTGTTTCGCAAATTCTTGAGCAACAAAATTCTTAGTTGTAATCTACTACAATGTTCCAATCAAGACCTTAGGGCAGTTCGTGTATATGACCCAATGAAAGGCTGCTAATTTTTTAATTTAATTTAAGCGAAGTTTTTGGCAGGGACAGCATTGCGATGACACACAGGCTTGATTATATCTAACGTTGCTAGTCTCCCTTAATTTCTTCATAATTCCGCTAATTTCTTACACAGAAGCTCGGTTTTGAAGAACTTAATCACCCTCCTAATGAAACTAGCTATACTGCTATCCTTATCAGATAATTGGTTTTGTAATTACTACATGGATAAAACATACAACATAATTGTATACCTTTCAACAATACAAACACTGCCGTTAACTGATCACAAAAACTATAGAATTAATGTCTGTTTCCTTCAATGTACTTCGTAACACACTGCAAGTTCGGAGCTAGTTTTCATGAATTAATTGCCTAAATCGCTATTTCATTCAAAGACTTGCCTTCAAAATCCTCCGTTTTCACTATTCTCCGTTACAGCTTTTTTTTTAATTGGGATTTAAAACGCTTTTCTGTCAATGAATGCCATCAGTCTTTTTTATTTTATTATTATTATTATAATTTTTTTATACATACGTGTACTAGGGATAAATCACAGTCGGAATTCTGCAGTGTATGTGGATATGAGAAAGGCATCGATATGATTTCGAATTACAATAATAAAATTGCTCGTTTGTCAGTCTTTTGACGGTGAAA